>JAHWFP010170454.1:36697-98620 GCA_023313725.1 Lithobius niger
AGGAATGATCTGTGTACCAAAATGCATGCTTTCAGTACGATCAACAAGAATATTTTGGAAATCAACCTAATGGAGCGGGAATAGGGGGGAAGCGCTGAGTGGCCTTGGAGAATATCGCAGAAGTTCCATAGCTAGTTTGATTTCTACTGCTAACAATTACTTGTGTACCAGATTTCATTCTTTTAGCACTATCTGGAAGCATGTGTTCGTCAGGCCTCAAGGAGGGAGCACAGGGTGGAGGGGGGGGGGTCGTTGGGGTGCCTTGTAGATTATCTCGAGGGGGTTACATAGATAGTTCAATTTGAATGACTTGAATTCAAGCGTTTAGCTCGATCTGCAATAATTTGTTGGTCAACCACCAGAGAGGGGGCACTTGGGATATTTCGTGGGGGTTCCATGCTTAGTTTGATTTGTAATGCTAAGAATGACTTGAGTGCAGAGTTTCATGCTCTTTGCTCGATCTGCAAAAATTTGTTGGTCAAACCTCAGTGAGGGGGCACAGAGGGGTGCTAAGGCCCCTTTGTGGGTATTTCATGTGGGTTCCATGGCTGATTCGATTTATGCTGCTAAGAATGACTTGTGCGCCAAATTTCATGATTTTAGCTTGAGCTATAAGAATTTGTTGCCAAAGCCCCTGGGAAGGGGCACGGGGCAGAGGGTGCTGGGAGGGGGGGGGGAGGTGCTGAAGATACTTGGGGGTATTTCATGGGGTCTAAGACTTGTGTACCAAATTTCATGTTTCTAGCTCGATTTGCAAAAAATTTGTTACTCCGCTTAATGATTTCTGCCCAGTGCTCTACAATAATAATTGCTCTGCCGACGAGAAAACTGCAGTCATATCAAAATCGTGTTCAAAAGGCCCTGGTTCAAAATCAGTTCATTGGTTCGATCTCTAGGTTAGAGCAAACGTTCTAGCCCATTTATCCTTCCGTGTCAAGAATATTGTAGTTACATTACAATAGCCTGCGAAAGGCCCTAGGCCATGTCCATACCTACGTTTTAAGCTATAGAACTTGAAAATCGGTTCAGTGGTTCGGTCTGCAGGTGAGGGCAAAGAGTCCCAACAATAACAACAACAACAAGAACAACAACAACAACAACAACAACAAGAAATGACCATCCTGTGGATGCCGAACGGTTCGATTGTTGTCATTAAAATTTGTAATGCAGTGAAATTTGTAATGCACGACCCAAAATACCGAATTTCGTTGGTCTATGTCAATTCTGGGCGAGACTATAGGAGTTCAAAGTTTGACTTTTAACATGGAAGTTCATGCTGAGGCTTACATAAGGCTTGATACGGACCGTCCGAAGCCCATTTAAAGGTGAAGAGGTAATGGAATATCGGTGAAAGCGTGTGGTGATTTTCGAATTCAAAGTGCTCTCGGGAGCCCTCTAATAGCCCGAAATGGACATACTTAGGATTTTCTGAAAGGTGGGGATCTAGTCCTTCCATATATTTTAATTGTTTCGAAAAGCACTTGCTGCTAACCTCTGTAAGTGTTTTATGCAAGTAGTACTGTACGATTTTGTATTGATTTGCATACACCGTATGTTTTTAACCACTATCTGCTGACATATTTACATCAATTTAATATCATTGTGCAGGTGGCTTGATTACAAACATGTTTTAATCATCCAGAAGCCGATGTAACTTTTTGGAATCCGATAGCACAGGTGAAAGCATAAAGGTATGTTTAATTTCATCGAAAAACTGCCATATTGAAAAATTGAAGCTGGAAAATTCGGATGAAGTTTCTCAGATGTCAACCTCTGTTATTTTAAATCTACTATAATGTACCTGACCCCTATAACAGGTTTCATCCGTCCACTCAAAAATTCCTACGGGGGTATAGGCCAGGGACTGGATCAAGGGTAAAAAAATATTTAAAGTTTTTTCCCCGTTTTTCATAAGTGTAATGTCGTTTTTTAAATTTAGTTTTGCAAATTGTTTGGTTTCATCAGGAAAGGAAGTATTATTATTATTTTTGAAGCAACTGGGTTACGCAAGGTGTACTTATACCAAATTCTACAATATTATTTCAGATTAGCTGAAGCCTGTGGGTATTGAATGTACGGTTTGCAACCTTAGTAGGTATGGTAGCTCATGTGTATGTATGTACATGTTTGACAGAGTTTAGAATTGTTGCACACTCTGACTAGCAAACGCTGATTTTCGTTTGGTTTGCTCACTCAATCACTACATCCAGTGACTCAAATCCTCCCCCCGCTCCCTCTTACTGATGATCACTTCCATTATATTCTTCCATGTTGATGCTTATACTGGCGGAAATCTGTGATCATGTGACTCAAATCTTCATTATCTTCCTCCCGGCTAACGATCCCCACGTTCTAATGATCACTTCTATACTTCAGTATGTTTCAGTATGTTTTCAGAAAACTGACTGTATGACGCCACGTTTTCTTCCAATATGAATGCAAAAAATCCGTAAACATCCCATTCGTAAACTCTGACAGTAACTTTGTTGAGTCTACAGGTGTGATATTCACATATTTTTGCACTCTTAGTGCAAGGAAACGAGTCGTCATCCAGTCAGTTTTCTGAAACCATAATGTGGAACAAACTATATAATATTCTACCAGAAGGCTTAGTAGTTAGTAGCTCAAGGCTTCGTAGTTAGTAGGCACCCAAGTGATCGTTAATGAGGTGTCCTGTAGTGTCTCCTAACTGAAATCAGTGCTAATTTTGGGTGCACCTAACTGTATCCGGTCTTAGTATAGGATGTTGTGTGCAATTTAGTATGGTGGTATGGGGATGTAGTATGGTGGTATGGGATATTTTGTTGCGTCCAACTGGCTGGCGAACAAAAATAGGCTATGGGGAAGCCTAATTTGTGATAGCCGTAATGCTTTTAATGTAGAGTTTTGGTTTTTTAAAATGAATGAAAGGCTCCATCATTATTGTAATGTTAAACTCATTCAATAAACAAAAAACACTGTTATTTTTATAAAAATTCTTTTAAAATAAATGTACTTACCACATATCTTAAAACTAAGTAAGGGAAGGGCTCTAGCCCAGAAAGGAAAAGAAAACTACTTTATTGACCAAAAAAGAAAAAGAAAAGGTAGATAGCCTAACTCCTTTTAAACAGCGTTTAAATTCATGAGAATGACATCGTTTCGCATGTCAGAATAGATATTCTCCAAGACTTTATCTCGGAGTTCTTTGAAGATACATTTTGAGATAGCCTCGGCATGGTCTATATCATGCCTTTCCTAGCCTCTAATATGGCTTAACAACTCTATTTTGTTGTCTTAGCTGCAATGGTAGATATGCTGCATCATCATAATATTAATGAGCCAAGCACGGTGCATTCTAGCGTTGGTCATCATTAATTCCTGTAGTTTTGTTTCCGTCATGTTGGGTGGAAAAGTTGGCTTTGTAAATACAGTTGTATTTGTTTCTGTTGTCTGGTGGACTATTCTGCCAGCCCTTTCTGGCAAGCGTTTCTTTTTAAATTGCTCGGCTGGAGTTTTAACAAGATAGTCTCCTGGAAGACAAATTCCGTATAATTTCCTGATATTGACTTAACATTCTCCGCTGAAGTTTGTACCTTAGTCGTTTCTGCTGGAGAGCTCGCTGCTTAAAACTAATACATTTTGTAGCCTTACCTAGCCTTTTACAACTTTTCCTGTCATGTGACGAGGTGCTAGGATAAGCAAGGGTCTCATCATTAGCGACTGGTTTGTTACCTCCTTGCACTGTAAACAAAGTTCTGGGATGAACGTTTTCCTCGCCATTGTCGTCTTCTGGTGATGGAGGACTGGAAAGGCTACTTTCTGTATCAATGTGTGAATCATTAGATTCGTCACATTCTTGGGATGAATGTGTTGGACTAGTAAAATTATTTCCTTCTACATTTTGAGCCGTCTCATCCAACTCGCTGTTAGGTTCCGTTCCTAGTTCGCTCAGAGATGCTGGGCTGTATGTGCTCATGGCAATACAACAGCTCTACGAATAACAATTTCTCTGTTCTAGTCTAGGAATGAAGACAAAAATAAAATTTAAAAAATATTGTTCTTTCCTTCCTTGAATACAGTCAACAGGTTTATTATGTAACGAAATCTCGTTCTGTTTTGACAAGCTCTTGCTTTGTTGTAGAATGATGACAGCCGAGCATTCCTTTAGAGACTTCCCGTTGGCTAAGTGGAAGTTTCTCATGCCACGTCGTCTTTGAAATAAGTGAAACTTTTTTTGGTTGCCCCTCACATTGGAATTAATGAATGTTTTGTGTAGTATTAAATTAGCATGTTGTGTCTGGGGAATTTATGCATAAGTAGAAGGAGAGTCTGGGAAGTTTTAAGATGCAAAATAGTCTTTTAGAACAGTCACGTAATTAATGCATACTGATTTGTAGACATAATGTGGGAATGGCTCAATGTATGAATAAATAAGTGGGGGGAATTCGGAAACCTTTAAGATGCAAAACAGTCTTTGGAAAAATAGTCTGGCAATGTTACCTCTGGCATGCAAATTATCAGTTAGTGAGTGTACGGCCACGAAATTAATGCATATTGACTTTAGACGTAATGTGGGAATGCCTATGGGTGATTTTCCATAAAAGGGCACATTTCAAGTTCGAGCCTTCTTATTGGTCAAATTTTTTAATATTTGACATAACAATCTTAGACCTCGTTTGCATTTAAAAGGTAAAAAACCGATACATGCATATCATTGCCTGCAGGAAAATATTTTACATACCGATTACTAGTACATAAGACGCGATTTTCACCAGCTTCGACTGTCACACAGTCCCGGCTCGATCAACGTGAGAAGTCCACTCTACAGAAATGTAAGTTGTATTTTCTTTACCTTTTTAAAGTTTGATATTAGCTCTCATTGCTGTTAACAGAACACTTTTCGTAAATTTCCTTCATCATTTTAAAGACTTAGATATTATTTTAAAAAATAAGCCTAGGAGTATGTTTCTCTCTTTTTACTATAGATAATATCAAAAATGGCAGACGAAAACCAAGTTGTGTTTTTAGGAGGGGATACGTATGCACAGGCAACACTGTTTGGCAATAAGCCTTACGTCCACATTCGGAAAATGGTCGTTCCTTCAAGCTCCCTGAGTCCCTATCGTCAGGGAGTGACCCTTGACAATGAATCATGGCGAGAATTTATTTTGGAAAGGGACAATTTAAACGAAATTTATCTAAGACGTCAATCCGACAATGGGTTTACCAGAACTTGGACTTTTGGTAAACGGATTAATTTTATTTTGCACAGGCATCCAAATTTTTACAAAACAACAGCATTTTAATTCACAGGGGTGATGGAAAAACGATATCGTTAGATCAACATCAGTTGGGAAGGTTATTGATCTACCAACATTGCATTACCGACAATCTTAATGCAATAACTGCTAAGCTAGAAGCTAAACAAGATTAAATTTTATTAATTTTTAATTTCTCTCTCTCTCTTTTCCCCCACAGTGTGGACATTCAAAATGGAAGTGTATAACGACTGCTTCACACTAATAGGCCAGACCCTGCTTCGTGTCAGACCCCATACACATGGCGTTAAAATCGTCATTGGTCACATTTCCAAAAATGTTGAAATTACGCAACAACAGTGGTTCACACTACTAAATGCATTTTATGGGAGAGAAGCAGGCACTCAACTAGATGTCAAGTTAGGAGATTTGAGTTGTAAACTCGTGACCGACAACGTCATTGTATTAAAAACCAAAAATTGCTCCATTTCTCTTAACGAACTCGACTTACTACACTGTTGTTATTTGATGCCTTCCGTGGCTAGCAGCTTTGCATCTTAAAATTGGCGAAACGCATGTGGGAATGGAGATGTCAGCTTCCTTAGTGGCTGAATCTGACAGACAGAATAAATTGCAGCTGTCATCCCTTCCAGGCCCCTCAACGGGCAGTAATGAGCCACTTATTTCACGGAAGAGAGTTGCCGGGAAAGAACTTAAGTCGGCGAAAAAAAAACAAACAAAAAAATAACGAAGAATTGCCACCGGTCAGTCCTCCTCCCCATGTCATCGTTATTGACGAAAACTGTAACTCTCAACTAGAGTGCACCAAGTGTCAACAGGAAGTCGCCCATTCATGCTGTGAAAATGGAATTCTAGATAATCGTAAGATTTGTTTCTGCTGTACTAAAAATAATCTTTCTCAGGAGGCGCACTAGTGCGTCCTTCAGCCCCATGCATACAAATATAAACAGCTATAATTTTCCCTTTTTTCTCTTCCTATTTTCTGTTCTTCTTAGCCGGTTCTTCATCGTCATTAACGCAACATCGTCATCAATGGGGTGGTGGAGGGGGGGGGACCATGTCTGTAGCAATGAGCCAGAGCAGATAGCTAATAACCCGAAATTTATTATCAAAAAATGTCGGGGGAAAGTTAGTAAAAAATTTAAAACAGTTAACTATAGTTTACGAAGTAGAGTTCAAGCCGGTAACTGTTCAACATTTAACCGAGAAAAATCTTAACCGTATTGAGTACATCGACCGTCTATTAAATGAAGTTTTTGATCGTTTGTTGCAAAATATTTGTTCTCACGACTTAATTGGTGTGACGATTTGTGCAGGTGGTGTAGATGAATGTTTATTTTTACCATTCACTAAAAAACAAAATTTCTTGGTTGAAAATTTGTTATCTCTCTTACTAAAACTGAACCAATCGTCTAAGCTGGCAGCTTAAAATAATGATTATTGACACGGCCGATGGTGCTGGAAAATTCCCAAAAAGAAAGCAGGCCAGGACTAATATCTCACTGTGGCTAGATTCGGGCCAGCATAGGTCTATTGTCTGTATTAAAAACGATAGTGACAATCTCTGCCTGTCTCGAAGTTTGGTAGTTTGTAAAGCATACGTGGAAGATCGGCTGCGAAAATCTCCTCAACTCCAAAAGCAACTCGGGATCGCACTCCACGAGGCTGCGGAAGTAGCTTCCGTCCCGATGGTTATAGCTTAGTGGATTTGCATGAATTTCAGAACTATTTGACAACTCAAGGTTTTCAAATCGTAGTGTTCGAAAAAGTAGGGACAAAATGTCAAATCTCGTACAAAGGTCCCCCCGCAGAAAAGAGGCTTTATATATTTTTATATGCCGGCCATTACGTCGGAGTTTTAAAGCCCCGGTTCATCTTTAGCAGTAAATATTTTTGTCATAATTGTTTGAAACCCTACTCTAACAAAAAACCAGCACAGTTGTAAAAAGTTTAAATGCTACAGTTGTCATAGTACTAAGTACCGTTGCTTTCTCAAACAGTGGGTGTTGTGTAACAGACTTTTTGCAACAGATTTTTGCAACAGACTTTTTCGTAACAGTGAGTGTTTCAAAAGACATTTTTTCATTCAACCACCCTTTAAGAATGCCACGGTATGCGAATCTCTCCACAACTGTAAGGTCTGTTTTCTAACATATCGAGGGAAACGAAATATGCCCCATCACTGCGGAAAAGGGCGGTGCAAGAACCATTACAGATACCTAAGAAGCGAAAGAAACCAGCACGGTTTGTCGTTTATGACTTTGAAACGATGCAAACAAGCAAGTGTTTGACTTGAATGCGAAGGAATTTTTTCTACTAGAGGTAAATCTTGCAGTTGCTAATGTATCGTGAGAAGAATGCTTTAGTTCCAGTAGCTGTAATTTATGTGGTGATAAGGTTGTCGTTTTCGACTGCAGTCAGGCTACTTTGGATGATTTCTGCGAGTGGTTATTTACCACGCACGGTAGCAATGGTGACACGTGTGCCATTGCTCACGCGGCTTCGGGTGTTGACCTAATCATAATCGTACGATGAGCTCTAGATCGTGGCGTTAAACCAACCTCGATCATTCGTAGTGGAAATATGATCCTCACAGCCACGATAGAAGGTCTTCGTTCTGTCGACTCTTATAAATTCATGCCACTAAGTTTAGCTAAGCTTCCTCTCAGCTTGGGCCTGGATGCATCAGTAAGAAAAGGCACATTTCCTCATTTCAGCACTGCTGATAATTATCATTACGTAGGGCCCCTCCCTGACTTGAGTTTCTATGATCCAGATAGCCTAACTCCTACTGCTAGAGAAGAACTAATACAGTGGCATACTCAACAGCGAGCTAACTGTCGTTTTCAATTTCAAGAATGAGTTGATCGCCTATTGCAGTAACGATGTTACCATTTTGATGGCTTGCTGTATCAAATTCAGGGAGTTGAATCAAGAAATTTGTCCGTTTATGGAGCCGTTTCATGTTTGTATATCACTTCCTCAACTGGCCATAACCCTGTTGAGGACCCTACACCTTCGAAAGAATTTCATCGCCTGCATCGGTTCTCACGGCCAGCACCCTGACAGACATTATTCGAGAGAAGGCATTATGTGGATAATGTGGGAAGCTACCCAGCGCAACATTTTCATTCAACATGCCGAGAATGGTGGCGAGGTGAAACTCTGTGGCAAGTGGTCGGTGTACGGTTACAGCACGGCTACCAACACCGTGTTCGAAATACATGGCTGCTATACAGCTGGTTGCATAAAATATATACCTAACCGATCTCAAATACTTCCGTTTAGTCAGCTGTATGCTGAAGATGCGTACGAAAAATGTATCATTCGGCGTAAGCTCTGGAGGAGATATTACACGTGAAATATGTTTGTAAATGGTCGTGCGAGCTACGTGAAGACATGAAAAAATCTCGAATTAGCCCCTTTTGTGAAGGCTTTCCCTAAGAAGGCCCTAGTTCTACATCCCCGTGACACTTACTGCAGCGGCCAGGTCAGTACTTTCAAACACTTACATTCCGTTCAAGGCAAAAACAAGCGGATTGTTGTGCGGGACATTATGAGCCTATACCCTGCCTGTATGCTTTTTGAAAAATTTCCTACAGGACTGTATCAGATCATTACAGAGTCTGGAGGTAGTACCGATATAAGCAAATACTTTGGTCTCATATGAGCCGTTGTTTTACCCCCGCCGTCTTTTTATTCCGTCTGTACCTCTCAAACACAAGAAACTTTTTTTTTTTTGCTTGTGCAGAAGCTTCCTGGAGTCTTCCCCATCCCCAGACTATGTGTGTAAGCACAACGACGAGCAAAGATCGTTCGAAGGCACCTTTGTCAGCACCGAGCTGCAGCAGGCTGTGGAAGATGGCTACCGCATCGTACAACTGTTGTGTGTGTACCACTGTGAGGGGGGGGGGGGTTAATTATTATTTACCCTTTCCTCACAATTAAAAGTTAATATAGATTTTAACCTTAGCTGTTTCTGTCTAGGAGTTGATAAATAATACTTGGAGTAGCTTAGATCAAAACATCCTAAAATTTCTTTAAGCTTGACATACACTTTGAGTTGGCTTGAGATAAAACAGGAACGTGAAGACAAATCATTTAATAAAATTAATTTATTAAAATCGGACAAATAGGGTATTTCAAAAATTAATAACAAATAACCATGCTTCTCAAAAATTCAGGTTTTAGAATGCAGTTTACATAACAATTTGTATTATTAAATATTTCTGACAATGACTTACGCCTTTAACATTAAACCTTTTCAAAAATATACGACGTTGATTAAAAATGAGAAATGTTCTACGGTTTTGGTGAACCCTGTTACTTGAACACACGGCTGGAATTCAAAAATTACGCAGTTGAAGAATTCTTACGCAATTGACAAACAGGTAACACTTTACTTTCACATGACAAAGGACTTCGGAAATGAAATACATATAGATGACCAACAATCTTGAATTCTCAACTCGCGTTGCAGTTTTTACTAAATTGATACGGCATACGAGAGAGTGAAAACTACAGAAGGACAAACTAAAAGATGAGCGTTAGCCAAAATTCTCTTGAACAGAGCCATAATTACTTCCCAGACTTATTATTGCTTTGCACCTCAGAAATTGGTGCAGATATACTTTTTCGCAATAAAACGCCAGGAAACCGCAGAAGCATTAAAGGCTATACTTTCGGCTGCTCACCCCTTCAGCTTAACGATGATCTGGCTTAGTCCATTTAAATACAGTCAATGACCTTTGCAGACAATTGTTCATACTTCAAACGTGTAAAGCAGCAAAGTTATTTCTCGATATTAAAATTATTTTCAAGCTAGCGTCAGTTCATTATGAAAATTATTAAGTTCTCGTTTCACTTACTTTAGTATCGGTCCATTTCTAGAGCTTTCCGTTTTACACATGCACAGCATCGATGATAATGAAAATGGTCCGAGTGTCCTGGTGACTGAAGACTCAAATTTGTTTGCTGCTAATTAATAACCAAAGGATAGTGGCGGTGGCATTACCACACTCGCTCAAGGAGCCACGCCCAGGCTCCAGCCAAGACGCAGAAACTACTACCGTCTCCCCGTCGAAGACTGATGCTAACTTCTTTTTCGGGAATGCCCAAGGCATTGTATGTTACAAACGCACCCAAAACGGTACGATTTGCGCAGACGCAATATTTTTGAAACACATTTACATATTATCAAACTACACAATTTAAAGACAAGACACTAAAATTAAAGGCTGCATGTTAACAAATTACTTACAATAAATTAAAAAAAATATAATACAAGTCCAAACGTAATTTGAAAATATAAAATTAGAACTTCGTCACATATTACAAGGATGACGTCTATAGTGTAGATAGGTACGAGAGTGGGCCGGAAGTGGAGCCACAGGTGTACCGTACTAGGCCAAATAGTCCATAATGGTAAACCGGGAGTGACGTCACGACCCCGAGATTGCCGAGCCCCAAAATGGCGTCGGTTTCGGATGTGTCTAGACACGTTATAGTTCATTTCAACCTAAAAAGAAAACCAACAGTGGATTTTGGGCTACATCCAATGGCCCTTCCTCCCCCCCACACAATGGGAATGGTATATAAGAAATGAGAAGCAATACAACCGTATACGAGTGATAAAATGTCTATTAATCTGTACACACCGTCTGGACGAGAGAAGCCCTATGAGGGAAGGTAGGAACACAAAGGAACGTTGCATGCACGCAAAATGGTTGAAGCAGGATTTGTTAGATGTAGAGATGCGGTCGATAAAATGACAGAAGCTACTGATTCGGTCATGTGCTCATATTGTGAATCTCGCATGTATAATTGGCAACCTGGTCGGGACCCATTGGAAGTGCACAAGAAAAAATACAGATACTGTTCATTTCTAAAACAATTTCCAAAAGGTAACGATTTCGTCGAAGAAAAAGAAAGGAAGTAATGTACCCCCAAGGACATGACGAATGCGATTGTGGATGTAATAACCTATGGAACCGAAGCACACGCCCTATGTAATCATTCAGTTTCAACAAGACTAAGAAAGGAACTATTCTATTTTAAGCTGTAGTGGATAATCGTGGCTCATATTATACAGTCCTTTATACACTCCTGGCAAAGAAAATGTATAAGCAGATAGAATATAAATGTATGACATTCAGGCTTGTAATTATATGAACGGAACTACGTCAAGACGTCACGATGGGCTTTCACACAAATTTCGTAATCTATGTGCAGATAGTGGTGGTGTGTTTGATGATTACCGACACAGGACTACTAATTCACAGTGTGACCGACAGAAATGAAAAGAGTTTTACCATTTCACCAGGATGTAAAGAAGAAAACTACATTGAGAGCGCAATTGTTTTAATGGCTGGCTGTAATGCCCAAAAACCAACTGAGATATATTCCAAAACGATATCAACCAAGTGTGTTATTCCTTTAACGAGATACACGAGCGACAGTTTGCATATTAATTTAGTTGCTGTGTTAGGGAATGATGTAAACAACGGTAGCAGTCAATAAAAACTGTGTATCAAAGTATCCTATGTTGTTATTTATGCACTGTCTTAAGTGGATGCCCTAAAGGCATGCCAACACATCGTGACTTACTTCCTTTTAATGTGTTCATTTATTCTTTCTGTTTCACTTCGCTTGGGGGCTAAGAGCGAAGATAGCGTCACACTATACGTGATGCTATCAAAAAGAAACAAAAAAAAAACAATAAAGTAAAAAGCTAAGTTCTAACGTAAACTCCAGTACAGTACGGCCTGTGTACGGAAAATGTGAGCTGAAATCGGAGAAACACTGCCTTTATAAAGCCACAGAAAAAAAAAGGCCAAACAGACAGGGCGCCGAAAGACATAAAACAACGCCTAATAAATATTTAAATACATAATGACTGAGCTGGCCGAGCTCCGAGAACGTCCGTGACCCGAAAGCAACAAAGCAGTTACAAAGAAAGTATGAATACAGATATAGAATGTTCCGGAATAAATACAGGCATTGAAATACATAAAAGCGTACGGCAGTACGCGTGATTTGTAGTAAACAAAGAGGAAACCAAGGCCGGGCGTGATATTACTGTCACTACACGGATATACACGTAAGGCTATTCAAGTAATAAAAACAACCTACGTAAGGCTTTTGAGCCTCTCGGGCCTGTCAGCATCACGGATGTACATGTACATGTAATAAAAACAACTTACGTAAAAAACCAAGGCCTTAATCTCGAATCGTACAGTTGGCACAATTCCGTATATAATGGTCCGTTTGAGAGCAGCTAGTCGTACTTGGACGGCACCTCGGAGCGAGATAACTGGTAAGCATACATATTGTTTTCTTTTTTTTATGGAATTTAAACAAACTGCGCTAATGGTTAGAAAATGTAGACTGATAGAAGTTACAAATATAATCCTACATCGTACAAAGTTGATAGAGCACTGTTTATTCAAGTAATTAACGGTCGAAGAGATACTCCCTCTCTCTCTCCACTACCATTTATGATACCTGTTAGAAAAAGGTTTTTGTTCAGTGTTTCATGCTATCAGTTTTGGATCAGTATGACAGACACGTTTGTTTTTTCTTTCTTTCGTAGATGAACAAATTATTAACGTTTTATTGTACTATTTTGGTCACTCCGATATGACAGGCGAAATCTTTCCTTTGAAACCTGAAATGGCGATAGATTTAAAGCATATGTGTACTTAACCGGCTCCGTGTTCGACAGCGTTATCAGAATCCATATTCGAAAATATGTTGCATCATCCATATCTTACCAACCTACTACTGGTAAAGGAGTATGCTTCAGCGTACCAGATTGGTATCAAATGGTACAGTCGTTCGCCGGTTGTTCGACTCAAAGAAAGCGGCTCACGTTGAGCAGAAGTGCTGTACACCACGCCTAAATTTAGCATGAGCTATTGTGATGGGGAAACGTATTAGTTTTATGATGCAAAATAAAATAAAAAACATTGATATTTCGGTCGACCAGTTTGGCATTGTCGTAGTGTCCTCGGATGGAATCGGGGAGTGTGTCAATCTATTAACTCAAGATTCGCGAGTTGTTGTTTGCCCACAACACGCCATATACGGCCCAAAATAACGCAATAATGATCGTATACAATAATACTCGAGATAAAGACGTCAGTCATTCAGCTTTGAAAATCTCACCATGAGACTTACTGTTACCCGCTCCCAAAGTTAAGACGATCATAAAATGCCGGCAAAAGAATCCCAAGACAGCCGGTACGTTCCTCACCTACGGCGCTCACATCATCTCACCCAACACCGACAAAACTTGTGCGCCACCATTATCGACGCCATGACCGGTGAATTCCAATTGAAATCGTACTGCGTCGGCTCTCAGCCCGGAGGTGTGCAGTTCTACTTGCGTTTTCAGATGCCACAAAATGAAGATACAGTGATGAGTATCATAAAGATTATTTCGACTATTTCGATTATTTCGATTATTAAAACGTAACGGACATTTTAATGGACATTTACAAGAAGAAAACCTGATAGACGAAGATAATTTGTACTACCGTTCGAAACTCTTTTTCCAGCCTTGTTAAGTAAACACACCGAAAGAGTTTTCTAGCTGTCCGACCCATTCGTCGTGAAATATGCTCAATTTTACCCATATTTAGCGGCGAGAGATTAATATCAGTTACTACAATTCCCACGATTGACTGTCAATGAATAAAGAACTAAAAAAGCATTAACAACAAAAACGAACGTGTCTGTGTGTTTTCTTTTATTGAATAAAGTGTCAACTAGATATTAGGAGTGCATAATTGTTGTCGTGTAGAGAGGCTTAGACTACATTAAATTCACACAAAAATCAGTTCACTCTCAATTTAAACCACACAAAATAAATTCCGTTCCCGTGTTCAATATAGAATGTCCTGTCACAATCGTAGATGTGACCATGCAGTAACGTGTCTATGCAAGTCACATGACAAAACAAATCATGACTCGTGATGTACTGTAGAACAAAAATAGTCCTAAAGAACCTGATTGGGGAACCGGTTAGAAGAGGGTTTATAGGACCGGCATTGCTAAATGGTTCCATTCCGAGGTATGCGCCAATGTCGACCTTCGTGCGACTCTCCCAAATCGACACTCTGCACGGACATGGACGGGGCTTCGCCGCCGGTGAATGCAATATTACGGCATACATGGTCGTGTAGGACTGCGGAGATAAAGACAAGATGTGATAGATTTAATTCACGGCCGTAACTAATCAGCAGTCATTTTTCCTATAAACAAACGTCTGTCGATTTAATGCTGTTGTACAATATTCTTTAATTGTACAACTGTATTAAAGAATACATTATGTCCGCGTGTGTCGATACAAATGATGACCCCTTTAATCTGTGAATACTGTATAAAAACGCGTTATTTTGAGGTAACGTGAATTCCTTATTGAATAATGTGTCCGGCTGACTTCTTTCTTTTTATTTCTTTTTCCTTAGCGTTTGTGTTTATCGGACGCCTTCCTTTACCCGTCTTCATTCCCACACGTGTGCGTGGCACTCATTATAGAACGGGTTCCTGTTCTACCTCGGGGCATACAAGTAAGTCTAACCATCTTGTGTTTTCTTTCTTTTTTTAGCAGATTTTTGATAAACGCATTTTGTACACGATTTTATTAAACAGTTGCACATCAGTACTAATGACACGTTCCATCACGTGTTCTGACTCACTGAACTACTTAAATGCCAGGAGTGCATAAAGGGTGGAATGAACACTAAGTTTGTTTGTCAGTTTCTTTGTTAGTCTCGCTCAGTGGATAAAAGCGAGGTTAAATGCGTGTAGTCGTGTCAATCCGTGACAATAAGGTTCGGCACCTTTCCTTTAAGTCATGTGCCGAACCTTCCCAGAATGGCTGTCGTAAATTTAGACCAGCCAGGTAGTCACTGGGTCGTTTTGGGCACGTACGGCTTGCCACCCTTGTCAAATTCTACCGTTATTACTTGAATAAACATTGTTCTAAACAGTTTCGGAGTAACGACGTACAGTTTCAAGCATTCAATACACGAGTGTTCGGACATTATTGTATTAATTTTATTTTAATGAGGTGTTTGGGGTATTCTGCCGAATCTATTGTAACCAATTTTAAACCTTGAACTAACCCATATCAGTTTATGTATAAATTTGTAGGCCAATAAAATTAGTTGCGAAAATGTCAGCGTTTGTTTGTTTGTTTTTGTGTGTTTTGTGTGTGCTTTTTATCTTATTACTCAATATAGGCCTATAAATGGACATGTCAGTTGCTCGGCTCTACTTTTTGGTCTTTTATTTTCAGAAAAAAATGGTTCATCAATGCGCAGTTTGTGGGAGGACGTACGCCTAGGCTAGGAATTTAGCTAGGCACGTACGAATGTGCCACATGCCTAGGCCTTTCATTTGCGATGCCAGCGGTGATTCGTTTACTACGGGTATCAACTTGAGACGTCATTGCAGGCGTCACCTCATCACGTGCACTGCATGTAGGCAAACTTTCGAAACCGAAGATGCGTTTGTCCAACATAATGCCCTGCATCATTCATGCGTTCCAGACGTAGACGTTGGACCTTTGCAAATTCAGGCCTCAGCATTTAGAAACTTTTTTCAATGCTATGTGTACGCCAAGCCTTCCTCTACACTCCGCGTTGATGAGTATTTTGCTATCTTCAGATACTACCAGGACCAATTGTTCGCCATTCTGCAAGGTCGGCTCACCCAATTACTGATATCGTGGATTCCGTACATCGTGGATTCGACGGCTACGAGGCGTCCACGAAGATTGACTTTTTCAGCGGTTTCTTCGGTCCTGAATCTATGTACAAGACCGGATTCAGCATTTTGAAGGTATGGTGATGCTGATTTGACTTTGTTTTGCCACATTGGCGGTGTCATTTGCGGTTTATCGTGCTTGTTTACATTGCGTTTGTGACCGTTCTGCAATCGTGAAGTACGGAAGTCGGGAAGGCACATTGCGCTGCTTACCACTTTTGAGCCACCTTTGCTATTTGCGATTTCGGAGTACGGAAGTTGCGAAGAGACATTGTTTTTTTGCCATTCTTGTGCTTTTTCTGCTATTTGGGCTCGTTTATGCAATGGAGTCAACTACCGAGACTGTCACTACTCCTACCCAATCACAATCCATCCAACGAGGCTTTCTTCTGCAAGGAAAACCAACTAACCGAAGGACTACCCAGTTTTTTGACGCTCGTTCCTTTTCAACTCCACCTAATGCCAGTTCTTCTGCTGCATATCTCCCTAAAGATACACTGACCAGCTCTGCACCACCGTCATCAAAGCCTTCCCTCTCTGACCATTTAACCAATCGCCTGTCCTTGATATTAACAAAACTTGAACACGTATGCTGTGAAAAAGATATCGATCTTGCATCAATCGACTCTAAATTATCAGCCATCGCACATTCGAATGCAAACGTAATTGAAGCGAACCACAACACGGTCATCACCGCAGCCGAATTTCGACTCTGGACTGCTGAACTGAACTACGACCTACAGGAGTACCACCATAACCTTCAAACTGCACTTTCTGAACAACTACAACTTGGGCTTCAGGAATTAAAGGATGAATTTAAAGCTTCATTCAATCTACAGGCAGCTTCCATCGACACCACTCCATCTTGCCCTTCCACCAGTCAGGGCTGTGCGATGCGACTCGACAATCAAACTAAAGGGGTTGAGTTCTCAACTGTGTTCACTGTAAGCAATGTTGGTCCTGACGAGCGAACCATCGAACTTTGTTCTGCCAGATTGTCACCACTTCCACCTAAGTTAGCAGGCTCAAGTACACCACCACATACCCATGATCCAGCCAGCCTTCTAAATCTCCCGACTGATCAATTACCATCAGGTATAACTGTACGAAAAGTAAAAAAAAGAAATTCGCAAGAACCCAGTCAGTCACCACACCACGGCTTCAAGTGACCACCATGTATCTGCTTCTGGAGATCGAGTTGAGATTGCTCCATGTGTTAACACATCAACACGCACAACACATTCTGAATTTTCATTTACCTCCAATGGCAATCATGCTTCGTGGCATGATAAAACACTTATCCTGGGAGACTCACATGCTAGAGATCTAAAGTGCGGCAATAACTCACAATACAGATGTTGGCCAGGGTCTACTGCAGAGGTCATTTTGTCCAAGATTCCCGACATTTTGTGTGAACAGCCACCGGAAACTGCATTTGTGATATCTGCCGGGTCATATGATGTTCCATCTACCAAACCAAATAGGATTGCCGACACGATCTCGCGGATTATAATGCTTATTCGTTCGTCACGTCCTCGTGCCAAGATTACCATAATCGCCCTCTTCCCACGTCTTGTACGCACTCAACGTGGAAATGATCAGTGTGTTGAACATACAAACCTTTTACTCCGAAACGTGTGCGTGGAACTCAACTGCAATTTTGCCTCCCTGGACTACGAAACTTGTTGTGACCACACGTTGCTGGCTCGTGACTCACTCCACCTCACGGCGCGTGGGAAAACGGTACTTCAAGGCATCCTTCAGGCACTACACGCAGGTCCATTTACTCCTCCCCGGGGACATCAACCAAGTGCTGTGAACTCCACCATAGAACAGGAAAACCAACATTAATTGGGAGTACTCCCACCAATGGAACTGTTCCCTCCATTTTTCAGCATTGTTGTTCGGAGGGTATCAAGTGCATCTCCCTAAATGCTCGCAGTGTCGTAAAAAATTTAAATGTCTTTTTGGCTTTGATCGCGGGGGGTGTCTATGACCTAATTTTTGTTGTGAAATCATGGCTCCACACCGATGCAATGATTGTGGGTCCATACCCCTACCTAATTATAAGTGTGGATCGACAATCAAGGGCAGGTGGTATATTTTTGCTACATAAACCTCATATACAGGTAGCGGTTTCTGAGGTTGGGTTGGGGGTGGAGGCATTAGCAGTGGTCTTGCCAGTGCTGAAACTTAATAATATTTTGGGGTATTTGCCAGATAGTCACTTGCACTCTGCTGTTCTTAAAATGTGTTCCTTTATTACGTCATCAATGCATTCAACTTACTCTAATATCTTACTAGGTGACTTTAATCTATCAACTATTGACTGGGCAGAACTTACAGCAATTGATAAACCACATCGTGACTTTATTGACCTTATTGCCCCATTAACTCTTACACAATTGGTTGATTTCCCCACTCGAGGAGATAATATTCTCGATCTGGTTTTTTCTGATAACGATCGTCTTATTTTTGACTTACATGCGATTGAACATCTTGGCAACAGCAACCACTGTATGGTCGTATTCTCTATTAATGTAGCTTCGTCCTACCCGACTCAATCTGCACCAAAGCAGGGCAAGGTAATTTTCCCCTTACTCAAAAAATGCCTGGGTAACATTGATTGGACGGTACTGCTTTCTTCTTTTCATCAAGATGTGGATTCCGTATGGAACGGCTTTCTTGAGTCTCTTCAGCATTTGGTTAATCAATGTCGTACAAGGTGTCCACGCACTAGTAACTCCTCCACTATCGGCCAGCCATCTTCGAGACTTAACTTGCTTCCAAACTACATTCGCAACTTAGGCAGAAAGAACTCAGGATCCGGCATAAACTCAGGAATGATAACTCTTTACACATTGCCAATAAATATAAAGAATGTCGATCGCAGTACTCGACTGCTGTCGACGAATGGCAAAAGCGGAATGAGTTTGAGGCACTTAAAGAGGGAAACTTGGCTGCCCTTTTTCGCTTATATCGTTTGAAAACTCGTACCACACGCTCTCTACCACCTTTCCTTTCCAAGGTGCCTTTATTACTAATGACTTGGACAAAGCGGAGCTATTAAATGATATATTTGTTGCTAATTCGGTTATCGATAACCAAGTCACACCTCCCCTGTTTAACATTGAAATTCCTAACTCCACGGTACTCAACAATGTCTCTTTTACCAGATCACGAGTAATTGACACACTTCACAATATGAAGCCTAGCCATGCTGTGGGTCCCGATGGTTTCTCCTCCTACTTTTTCAAACAGATTGCCAACGAAATATGCGATGCTCTACTCTTTTTGTTTAAATTATCTTTCTCCATGGGTAACATACCAACGTTATGGAAGACAGCAAAAGTCATACCGATCTTTAAAAAGGGCAATAATTCCAACCCATGAAACTACCAGCCTATTGCTCTAACAGTGGTGCCGTGCAAAGTCATGGAGTCTATCATTAGGACTGACCTACTTCGGTATCTAACTGATCATGGGCTTCTTAATCAAGACCAGTTTGGCTTTCTTCCTGGCCGCTCAACGACGGTGCAACTTCTGGTGGCACTTGACCACTGGACTGATGCGCTTGACCTCGGTATACCAACAGATGTTGCTTGTTTTGACTTCCAGAAAGCGTTCGAGTCTGTTGTACACAGCAAATTACTACACAAACTTAAGATGCTACATATCGGAGGTAATCTCCTACAGTGGCTGGGTAGTTTTTTGGTTGGTCGATCCCAGTGTGTGCAAGTGGGTACTGCCATTTTCACCTCATGCGACCTTATCAGTGGCGTTCCACAGGGATCGGTGCTGGGACCGCTCCTGTTTGTTCTTTATCTGAATGATCTTTTTGCGGGGCCACAGTTTGGTCATATTTCACATTTTAAATTTGCAGATGACTTGAAAGCAAGTACCCCGATCACCTCTTTCTCTGATGGCTACCAGCTTTCAACTAGTATCGATACTGTGTCACAGTGGTCTTTGGACTGGCAGCTACCATTATCTGCCACAAAATGCAGTATGTTCCACATTGGTATTACGAACCCTAGCCTTATTTACACTCTGTCGGACACATCCCTCGACGGAGTATATTCCATACGTGACCTGGGAGTGTGGTTCTCCAGCGACTTGAAGTCCACTACCCACTGTCGCCTGATTTCAGCCTCGGCCTACCGTAGGTTGGCCATCGTCCGACGTTGCTTTACATCTGCTAGTATTGTGACCAAAATTTGGGCCTACAAGGTGTTTGTGCGGCCAATCCTCGAGTACGCGAGTCCAGTTTGGTCACCCTACCTTTTGCAGGATATTGACCAACTTGAAGCCATCCAACGCTCTTTTACTCGTGGTCTTACTGGGTACCACAATCATTCTCCCAACACGGTTATCTATGGCATGCCTTGATCCCCTTGAACTCCGGAGACTGAAGGCTGACCTTGTTTTGACCTTTAAAATTCTGCATGGGTTGCTCTCTATCGATGTTCCTTTCTTCACCCTGGCCTGTAACAGTAAAACTCACGGCCATTCCCGTAAATTGAGCATGCCCATTCCACGGACGGACTGCAGAAAGTTTTTCTTTGCGTCTCGGGTAATAGGACCTTGGAATTCTCTTCCAGAAGCTTTTGTCAATTCGCCCTCAGTTAGTAAATTTAAGCGTCGCTTGGATGAACATCCACTTGATAAGTTTTAAAAAAGAAATTACCAAACTTAAACATTTCCCCTTTTTCCCCTGCTTCTTTTCTGAAGGATCGGTGTCAGTGGCCCCAGCCCTTCCGTTCTCCTGACCATTATAGGTCAAATTCTTATTTATTTATTTATTTATTTATTTATTTATTTATTTATTTATATAATTCAAGTTTATTTTGTGTCTGACTTTAATATTGGAGAAATTAGGGCCCGAAGGCGAAATGGTGACCATGACCACCTTTGCAGGGCTGCGTTACCCATCCTTTCTCCCGACTGTATACAACTCGCAATTGACGCCGCCATCGCCAAAATCGTACACCAATTGGACATTTTCTACCAATACGGTTCCGGTTGGGTGGTGTCCAAAATTGAACGTTCTGATATCCACGTCAGTAAATACACTCCTCTATCCGGCGGGTGTGGAACTGTTGTATTGGACAAACACGCAGTGGTTAACGTCAAATGTAACGATAACAAATGTTTTATGTATTCCATCTTGGCAGGGCTCCATCCTGCTCCTCACCATCCGAGCAGAGTCGAACAATATAGAATGTCCGAACACACCCTAGTTTTAACTGGTATCAGTCTCCCTACCCCTGTACACGAAATACCTAGATTTGAAACTCAAAATAACGTTGCCAATTATTTATATGGCTATGAAGATCGTACCATCTTTCCAATTCATCTCAGCAAACGGGAGAACTGCCCTGAGGTGAAGCTACTCGTGGTTAGAGGGCAGCACTACTGTTACATCAAGGACTTTAATGGACTGACTAGTTCCAACAACACACGATACGTTTGTCAGTATTGCCTTTCTCCATTCCGTCACGTTGACTCTTTAAATGAACACTTGATTATCTGCAAATCCTACAAAGCCCAACACACGGTTGTGACACAGAAAGAAAAGGCATTCATGGAATTCTCACACTACGACAGACAATTGTGCCACCCGTACGTCATGTACGCGGATTTTGAAACAATATTGGCACCCATTAACACTTGTCAACCAAACCCATCGTCATCGTTTACCCTTAACATGCAATCGCATGTTCCTTGTGGTTTTGCTTACATTATCGTAGGCCCTGTCGGTGAAGTCCATTCGCAACGTGTGTACAGGGTTGAGGACTGTGTACACGAATTTTTCAGGTCCATAGAACACGAATACGAAGTCATTCATTATATCAAGTCTGAAATTCCACAAATGTTGTATAATGACGACGATCATCTTAATTTTACTGCGGCGACTCATTGTTATATTTGTGATGAACTGTTTGTTAATCCCTTTAACGTCTAGGTACGTGACCATTGCCATCTTACCGGAAGGTATAGAGGTGCCGCTCATGACAAGTGTAATCTTTCTTACAAGTATAAAGATGAGTTTCCGATTGTATTCCATAATTTAAAAAAAATATGACTCGCATTTACTAGTCAAGGGTTTAAATTATTTCAGTGATAAAAACATATCTGTCATTCCACAAAATACCGAACGCTACACAGCTATCAATGTTGGTCCCTTTAAATTTATAGACTCTTTTCTATTTTTGTCTTCGTTTCTGGGTAATTTGGTAGACACTGTTACCGAATTCCCCATTTTGGAACATGTTTTTCCGACCACTCATCATTTGTTAAAGCGGAAAGTAGGGCTGGGATCGGTTACACGGTTAACCGGAAACCGTTCCACGTTCGGTTACACGGATTATAAAACCCATATCCGAAAAAGGTTTGATGCGGGCACCATTCAAAACACGTGGTGAACGAGCCAAAAATAGCCAAGTGGCATCATTTAGGCCTACTAATCAAACACTCAAAATCAGTGAAGTAGAAAACCGGGGTGGGTAGGGGGCAACTTATTTACAAATAATCCGCGTGGGCTTGTTGTCCCATCGAAGCTGCTTATTTCTTTGAAACAAACTGCTGATCGTCAGCGCGTACACGAGGCAGTTAAATACAAGCTGGCCAGCATCTGCCCTCCCCGCGTCGTGGAGAAGTGGACTCGTCTATACGTAGCGCGAGCGGCAGGGAAGCGACGTCATAACACGTAAACGAAATGCGTTGCTACCCGAAAACACAAACATGCTAATTTTTCTGGCTCATAATTTGAAATGAATGGAACATTAATAACAAAAACGTTGTGTTAAATTTTGTTTTGTCTTTGGCTTACATTGTCGTAAATAGGCCTAAGCCATCGTGTCGAAATTTTAAAGCTACATAAAGTCAAAATTCTTGATAAAGTAAATACTTAAATTTATCAAGTTCAACTTTCTTCTAGGTTAAATCCCAAAATGCAACATGTAGTCAATAATTGTGCTTGTCTTACCAAGGCCTAAATCATATTTTTTTCAGCTTGTTTTTTAATAATATATTACGCAGGTGTGAAATTTTTTTTGGGGGGGCTGAAAACGTCAAAACGGTTTTCGTGTAACCGACCGAAAAAAAAACCGGTTAAACGGATAACTAAAAAACCGGAAAGTACCAGCCCTAGCGGAAAGGCGTGTACATGTACGAGTATGTAACTGATTTTAGTAAGTTTGAAGAAACTCAGCTTCCTCCAAAGGAAGCTTTTTATTCTCGTTTAACCAACAGTCATATTACCGACGATTATTATGCGTATGCCCATACCGTTTGGGATGTTACTAATTGCACTACGTTGGGTTCCTATAACGACTTATACGTTTTAGTAGATGTTGCTTTGCTAGCCGACTGCTTCGAGCACTTTAGAACCAGTTGTATGAAGCAGTATCGTTTGGACCCTTTGCCATTTTTATACCTTGCCAGGGTTAAGTTGGGAAGCTGCTTTATGTCTATTATTCCCAAACGGTGCCAAAGCGAATAATCGTCTGTTACCCGATTTTGACCCTACTAATCCTGTTACTTTTATTTATTACGATGCAACGAACCTGTATGGCTTTTGTTTAAGCAAGCCGTTACCCTATTCAGGCTTTAGGTGGCTGACTGAAGAAGAGCTTGCGTCCTTGGATAAACTCAGTTTACCCGAAAATAGCACTACGGGGTATTTGTTACAGGTGGATCTCGACTATCCTGATAATATGCACGATTCACACGCCAATTACCCCCTAGTGGCTGAAAAACATCGAAATAACGCCTGACATGCTGTCACCTTTTAACACTAACCTAGCTCCATCTACTACCACCTCGTCTCGTAAACTTTTCCCTCATTTAGGCCCACACAAAGACTACGTTTGTTATCACAAAAACCTAGTTTATTTCCTGAAACATGGGATGGTTTTAACTAGAATTACGAAAGGCATCAAGTTTACTGAACGAGCGTGGCTTAAACCCTATATAGATTTCAATACTGACAAGAGGAAGGCTGCTACGACGGAGTTTGAAAAAAACCTGTACAATTTTTTTTCGAATTCGGTCTTTGGAAAATCGATGGAGAACGTGAGAAAACAAATCAACATTAAACTAACTACCAACGAGGCTAAGGCCTTGAGGTTGATGAATGCACCATCCTTGGATTATTTCGACATACTGAGTCCCGATATGGTTTTATTTAAACTGCACAAAATACGTGTACTGCTCAACAAACCAATCCATAACGGGTTCAGCACGTTGGAACAATCCAAGCTGGTTATGCTAGGTTTTCACCTAGATTTTATGAAAGAAAGGTACGGTGACAGGTGTCATCTTTTACTGACAGATACAGACAGTTTGATGTACGAAGTAGAAACGCCTGACATCTACGCAGAAATGGAACTCTCGTCACATATATTCGACACCAGTAATTACTCCAAAGATCATTTTTTGTACAGTGAGCTTAACAAGAAGAAACTAGGTATGTTTACTGACGAGACAGGTGGAAAGCCTATTTCAGAATTTGTTGGCTTACGGTCAAAATTGTATTCATTTCAATGTGGAGGGTCAGTAAAAGGAGTTGGTAAAAGTATACAAAAGAATGTATTAAAAGATGTTGTGACGTATGATGAATACTTGTATTCTTTACGCCAACACGACACATTTTCTTACGAACAGACATCGATTAGAAGTTTGAAACACGAACTTTTTACTGTCCTACAAAAAAAGGTCTGTCATGTTTTGACACGAAACGTCATATTTTACCAGATGGCGTCAGAACATTGCCTTACTATCATTATTCTCTCAGATAGACTTTATTTCTGTATATATGCTTTGTAAATAAAGATTAACCTATCATGAATGTGTCAATTGTAAATATGATTTATCCAATGTTATGCCATTATCTTAGTATTATTATTCTGTATATACTTTGTAAATATCATAGCTTACTATTAATGTGTCTTTATTTGTAAGTATATTTGCTCTTTGTATGGCCTTGGATTTGTTGTTGCTCGAATAAACATTGATACACGAGTTTGTAGTTGGTCTTCTTTTGTATTCCTCATACGTTGTTGTATTCCATTACTAACTCTCTCCTCAATGCTGTGGACATGTCCTTCTGCATGTCAAAATGTGATGGAGTTTGAAAGCCACTGTTGGCTTACTATTTATTTTAAAATGATCTACAACGTGTCTAGACACGTCCGAAACCGAAACTGATGCCATTTTGGGGCTCGGCCATCTTGGGGTCGTGACGTCACTTCCGGTTTACTGTTCTGTACCATTTGGCCTAGTACGGTACACCTTGGCTCCACTTCCGGCCCACTCTCGTACCTATCTACACTACTGACGTCATTTGGACGCAGGCAGACGTTGAGAGCTTTGACGAAGCAAACGTTAAGTGCAAGGTGCACCCAATAAATAACCTCACAAAATCCCCCCTGGCCGAAGACTCGTGGGCTCCGGTCCACGATTCAAAGGAAAGCCAGAAAAGGGAAGAAAATTTTACTCTTACAATTAAACGTCCAAATTAGTGTACAAATACCAGAGAAATTTTTTTTTTTAATTTAATCATAGGAAAATTCAATACTGAATTTAATGCCTTCCACATCATTATTTCCAAAGCGATCAACTATAAATATGAAGTGAGAATAAAATTACTTAACAATTACCTCTCAGTCCTTGAAACCTACTCCATTAAGTTCTATTAACTGCTTATAAGGCATAAAATTTTTATATTTCGCAAGAATCACACAAAGAAAAAAAAATTCTCTTTCAGAAACTCATTACATTACATTATGCACCATTTCAAATTTTCATTTTAAATTCTCCACGTGAACATCCAAATCCTTTATGGGGACAAGACAGACTCGCGAGAATCGATTTTTATCGAACTTAAAACTTTGTTTTCTAAGCTTTTTCCTGAGTTACCACATTAAAAAGCAACGATGAAATCCAAAACTCCGTAACTCAGAAAAAACTTCGAATAAGACTTCAAAAAAATTTTCTTTTTCTGTCTACGCCAAAACCTTTGAGATTTACACGAATATGCATTTCTCATTACACCATATTTGGCAAGGTTTATATTGCATAACTATTTCTAATCTTCCCCCAAAGTTAGAGAAAGAGAAAAAAAAAGTTCTCTAGTTTTAGATTCTACATTTGTTGGTTCACACCCTTTTTTTTTCCTTGCACGTTCTACGAAAATTATTCCCTAATTCACAGCATTTCAACTAAACAAGCATGGAAAAAATTTACAATTTATATTTGAGAGAAATCAGTTAGAAGCTTATAATTTTTTTTTTTTACATTTAGACATACATTACAACAAGATGGGTTTAGACGTCAGGCGTTAGTGCAACGCATACCCTCAGGCCATTTTACGGAGAAGAAAAAAAAATAAATTTGTTGAAGGGAAAGTATACCTTTATATTCTTCTGTATTACACACAGGTCCGGTTGGTAAGATCAATTCCACTTTTAAGGAAAGAGACGAAGGAGGGGGGGGGGGGAGAGTTTACAAAAGAAACTTAGATCACATTAATGACGGGGGGAAAACATCTAGTTGAAAAACTAGAAAAACCGGGTTACCTTGACCAAACCAGCCCTTGAACCTGACATTAACGAAATTGTCCACCAACAATACATCAACAATACGACACGTCGCCCAGACAAGACAAGACAAACAATTTAAATCATACTAAGTTAGAAAACTTTTTAATTGGTCAATGCGGAATGTTCCCTTTTGTTACTTCCCTTCGAAACGAGTACAATTTGTAGGTTTTTGGGTTCAATACTTCGTCGATGACGTATGGTCCCGTCCATGACTCAGTTAATTTTGCTGAAAATTCCGCTGCTTTATTGCTCAAAAAATGGGCCTTTTTAAGCACAAGGTCTCCCTTTTGAAATGAGAAATATTTCCTTTTCTCATCAATAACAGCTTTATGATTTTCTGCCTGTTCCAACTGGCACTGTTGAGCTGTAGCAATTGCATCACACAAATTTTTAGATAGCACAGTAGCCCATTGTGTTGGCCTATAGTCACTCGGAAACTCCGATGGAAAATTAACATCTGAAGGTAAACGGATTTCTCTACCAAAAGTCAAATAGGCTGGTAAAAAACTTGTTGCTTTCGAAATGGTGGCACGAATCCCCATTAAAATAAGTGGAAGGTTATGATTCCATTTTTTCTGCTGGCCCTGCAGAAGTTTCTTAATTAAGCTTTTCACAATGCCCACCAGCCTCTCAGCCCTATTGCCGGATGGCGAGAAATAAGAAAGAAACCTTTGTTTTACACCAAATAAGGCGCACACCTCCTTTAACAAGGTTCCTGAAAAATTTCGAGCATGATCACTAATTAACAATCTTGGAGTGCCGAAACGACTAAAAACCTCATCAACGAGCTTCCTTGCAATTGTTGCCGCCGTTGCGTTCTTTAAAGGGAAAACTTCCGGCCACTTTGTCACGTTATCGACAACAATGAGCATGTGTGTATTGTTGTTCGAACTACGAGGATACGGCCCTGCTATGTCGATCATCTTCAGGCATGATCAAATGATCAGCAATCCGCATCAAACCCTTGGGAGCCCGTGAAGTCTGTGCTTCTGACATACAATACACTTTGAAATGTAGGACATTACGTGCTTTTGCATCCAGTACCATGTGTAATTCCTTTGTAGGACATTAATTGCTTTAAACGCCCCTAAATGCCCAGTTAAACTGTCATTATGCGCTACAGCAATTAGACGATTTTGCTCTTCCTCTGGCACGAGAATTACAAATTTTTGGGTTCCAGTTTTAGTCGAAAAAATTTCCCAACTAGTTCATCCTGAATAACAGCATTAACTGCCGCTCTCCTTGCACGTTTACCCAATTTTTCTTCTGGAAATTTAGTACCTTGCTCAATAAAGTTCTTAACTGCTAAAAGTACAGGGTCCTTACTTTGTTTGACTCTAAAATGTTCCACTTCACTACCTGCGTCTGGTATTACTAAGTTTATATCAACTGGGTCTCGAGAAAGATAATCTGCAATATCATTTTGTTTCCCTGGTGCGTAGATTATATCAAATTGAAATTGCTGTAACCTGATCATCCAACTTGCTAAGTGTCCTGTATTATCTTTAGCATTTTTGAGCCACTGTAAAGCTTGGTAGTCGGTGAAAACTGTGAACTTAACACCCTCAAGGAAATATTTAAAATGTTCAACTCCAAAAATTATCCCCAAACATTCTTTTTCCTAAATACTAAATTTAAGCTCTTGGTTTTTCAGTGTCCTGCTCGCATACTGAATGACAACTGGCCCCTCCTCACGCACTTTCATAAGTGCGGCACCCAGACCAAACCCAGACGAGTCCGCCCTTAAAACGAAAGGTTTTGAAAAATCTGCTTGTGCTAGAATGGGTGCGGTGGTTAGCCTATCTCATAGCGTTTCAAAGACTTCCTCACATTCATCTGTCCATTCCCATTTAATACCTGCTTTTGTTAACCTAAGCAAGGGAAATATTAAACTAGAATAAGATTCAAAGTATCTCCTAAACCAGGAAGTTAACCCTAGCCAAGACCTAAGCTTTTACGTTTTTAGGTGGGTTTGTCTCTTTAATTACCTTAATTTTAGCTGGGTCTGGTTGAATACCCTGTTTACTAATTATGTAGCCTAAGACCCTCATTTGTTTTTGCCTCAACTGGATTTTGTCTGGGTTTGCATAGTCAAGTCTTGACAAAACGAATTCCATTTTCTCAAGGTGACTGGGCCAATTCACTAGCCATCGTAACATCATCCTCATATCCGTATATGGATTGAAATTGAGAGGTTCTTAAGAGCTCATCTATCAACCTTTGAAAAATCCTCCCACTATTCCAGAGCCCAAATTGCATGGTCAACGGCGAAAAATGGCCTCCAGGTACATAGGAGGCCAACTCACTTGCTTTTTCATCCATCCCAATTTGCCAGAAAGCCGATTTAAGATCGAAAGAAGTTATGTATTTGGGTGTTCCTAAACTGTTTATGATACTGTCAATTGACGGCAGGTTATAATTATCAGTTTTTGTTATGGAGTTAACAAACTTATCATTTACCACTAATATATAAGACCCATCTGATTTTTGTCTTAGAAATGCTGGAGAAGCCATCTTACTTTTAGCTGGAACAATTAAACACTGTGTTAACATATCCTGAATGATATCATTCATATTTTTTTGTTTTATAGGGTTAAGTTGATAAACACGTTGTGCAGGAATTCGTACACTCTCATCTACTTCTATATGCATTTTAACCAAGGAGTAGCAACTAAGCTCTTTCCTAAAAAGTCTTTGATATTTCAAGAATAAATTGTGAACATCCATTTTTTGTTCTGAGGTTAAATCCGCGTCGTGTAACACTTTTTGCCAAGGACAGATTTCAGCTAAAGCTACATTTGTTGGTACTAAATTATTCTGAACAAAGTTCCTTCTTAATGAGCCGTCCGTCTTAAAATGCCATTGGTTTTGATAAAAATCGAGGGTCACCCCTATATCACTCATTAGATCGTTACCCAAAATCAGACTGTATGATAAGTTTCTACACACTATAACCGAATATGTAATTGACTTATTCGCTATTTTAAGCTCAAGTTTAAGCCAACCCGCTACTTCGATCTGAGAAAAATTTGCCGCACATAAACGTAACTCACAGGCTCTCAACTTTGTCAATTTGCACTCATTCCAACATTTATAATCAAGCAACGTGTATAAAGATCCCGAATCCCAGATCCCTTTGACTTCAAAATTTTTCAATGTAACCATTACTTCAGGTCTAGTTTCCATTAATTTTTCATACGAAAAATGAATTTGTAAAATTGGAGCTTCAATTATGCCTGGTGCCCGCTCCCTTGCACTAGCCCAACCTATTTCCCTGACTAGGTACGACATTTGGCATCCACTGATGCTGCTGTGGGTAGTATGGTTGAAAATTAGCCAATACCTGGGGAGGAAGCGGATAAGAATAATTTTCTATTGGGGGAGGGGGGTACGCATATTGAACTGGTTTTGCAATTTGATCACACTTATTGGCAAAATGCCCAAAATTTGAACATTTAAAGCACTTAATACTAGCCAATTTATCTATTCTTGAGGGCCCTGGTTGTTGTGAGGGTCCAGTTGAACTTCTGACAGAAAAATTTGGTATCAATGGTTGAACTTTTGAATCTGAGCGTCCTTTCGGCATAAGCTCTAAGTTTAAATACTGATTCATATTTGTTATTGCATAACATCGCTGCTAATTTTGGTACAAAATTTCTTCTCACAATTCGAATCATCTCATCCGAGTCAATTCGTTCCAACAACTGGGAATTTAATTTTGTTATATCATTAATAAATTTCGTTGGAGTTTCACCTGGTACCATTTTTCTCGAGTATATTGCATCCCTTAAATCTTCCTGTTGGGAGACCGAAATAAAACGATCCTCAAACTGTGTTTCGAAATCCCTCCAGGTTCCAGGTATGCAGTCATACTTAAACCAATCAAGTGCCTCACTAGTTAAAAAATTCATAATTCAATTTTCAATAAATTCCCTCTCTTGTATTTTGCGCGTCTGCATAATATTCTCGAGCTTAATCAAGAATTGTTTAGGTAAAACACTATTTATCTCGCTGCTAAAGCTCTCAACGCTTACCTCTGGAATCCTTGCTTTTGGTATCGATGACGCCTGAATCATTTCCTTGCTACGACGTGTTTTAGAATCCACGTAAGCATCCATAAGCTTAATGTAACGATCACGGGAAATGGTTAGCAAATCCTCATTCCCTTGCAAGTGCAATGGTGGTTTACTGCCCGGAGACGTCATTCTCGCAGTTTGTAGCACAAAAAAAATACAATTAGACACTGTCAGACCTCTTCAAGAATAGTACAGTTCCTTTCAGTTAACAACTTATTTCTCGTTTAAAACACAGATTTGTTAAAAATTTGGGGGGGGGGGGGGGGGGGCGGGTGTTAACAGTACTAAAGCTAACGGTTATAAGTCAGGGATTCTACTTTCGCAACGAACACCGCGCACAAAAATTAAGTTTCATTAACTTTCCCAAGTTTGTTTTTAGACCCTTCCTAAATAAATTTACATGGAAAAAAGTAGAATATAATTTCATATATTCTTTAAGTTTTAGTACCCGTTTCAAAATCCTCACTTCAGTTGCCTATCTCAAGCCACACAATATCCAAGTTTCAGACCTCTGAAAAAAAAATTCCGCCACAATTTTTTTTTATTTCTTTTCGCACACCTTGAGGTCCCAAGTTTAAATCATCCAGATTTATATATAAAAATAAACCTCTTTCAAAAGCTTCAGGCCCCCAATTTGTGAGGGTTTTTTTAATTATTATTTACCCATTCCTCACAATTAAAAGTTAATATAGATTTTAACCTTGGCTGTTTCTATCTAGGAGTTGATAAATAACGCTTGGAGTAGCTGAAATCAAAACATCCTAAGATTCCTTTAAGCTTGACATACACTTTGAGTTGGCTTGAGATAAAACAGGAATGTGAAGATAAATCATTTAGTAAAATAAATTTATTAAAATCGAACAAATAGGGTATTTCAAAAATTAATAACAAATAGTCATGCTTCTCAAAAATTCAGGTTTCAGAATGCAGTTTACATAACAATTTGTATTATTAAATATTTCTGACAATGACTTACGCCTTTAACATTAACATTAAACCTTTTCAAAAATATACGACATTGATTAAAATTTAGAAACGTTCTATAGCTTTGGTGAACCCTGTTACTTGAAAACACGGCTGGGTATCAAAAATTACGAAGTTGAAGAATTCTTATGCAATCGACAAACAGGTAACACTTTACTTTCACGTGACTAAGGACTTCGGAAACCAAATACATGTAGATGACTAACAATCTTGAATTCTCCACTCACGTTGCAGTTTTTACTAAATTGATACGGCATACGAGAGAAAGAAAACTACAGAAGGACAAATTAAAAGATGAGCGTTAGCCAAAATTCGCTTGAACAGAGCCTTAATTACTTCCCTGACTTATTATTGCTTTGCACCTCAAAAATAGACCAGCTTATTTCTAACACTTACGCAGATATACTTTTTCGCAATAAAACGCCAGGAAACTGCAGGAACATTAAAGGCTATACTTTCGGCTGCTCACCCCTTCAGCTTAACGATTATTTGGCTTAGTCCATTTAAATACAGTTAATGACCTTTGCAGACAATAGTTCATAATTCAAACGTGTAAAGCAGCAAAGTTATTTCTCAATATTAAAATTATTTTCAAGCTAGCGTCAGTTCATTATGAAAATTATTAAGTTCTCGTTTCATTTACTTTAGGCTCGGTCCATTTCAAGAGCTTTCCTTTTTACACATGAATGGCATTGATGATAATGAAAATGGTCTGAGTGTCCTGGTGACTGAAGACTCAAATTTGTTTTTCTGCTAATTAATAACCAAAGGTTAGTGGCGGCGGTATTACCACACTCGCTCAAGGAGCCACGCCCAGGCTCCAGCCAAGACGCAGAAACTACTACCGTCTCCCATCAAAGACTGACGCTAACTCCTTTTTCGGGAGTGCCCAAGGTATTTTACCTTATAAACGCACCCAAAACGGTACGATTTGCGCAGACACAATATTTTTGAAACACATTTTTCATAATATTGAACTACACAATTTAAAGACAAGACAGTAAAATTAAAGGCTGCATGTTAACAAATTACTTACAATAAATTAATAATAAATATAATACAAGTACAAATGTAATTTGAAAATATAAAATTAGAACGTCGCAACATATTACAAGTATGACATGATAAGGACGCAGGCAGACGTTGAGAGCTTCGACGAGGCAAACGTTAAATGCAAAGTGCACCCAATAAATAACTTCACACTGCTTCTCAAACAGTGAGCAGTACGATTTTGAACACAATGCTGGCGGGCTATTTACAAACTACATCCAAACATTCTACGCTCAAAAGCTCGAATATGAAGGATATCCTCAAGATTGCACCACCGAAGCTGGGAAAAAAGCTTACATAGAGCGAGTGTACCAAAATGAGAAGATTGTCTTGAACCCTGAATGTATTAGGGTTAATCCTGGCTGCAGGCTTATCGCTAAAGCGCTTAAGTCTCTCAGGCAAGGTAGCCCAGCAAGAAGACCAAATACCGACAAAATACCGGGAGATGTTGGGCGAGCAGTTGAAGTAGTAACAATAGTAATGACTGGTCGGACAGTAGTATGGCAAGAGCAGATATTGGTGAAGACTGCTGTTGTTGCTATTGCTGTTGTTGGCCGTGCTGTTGAGACAGTAGTGACAGTTGCCAGTGTAGTAGTGGCGGCGGTTTGAGTGGTATCGGAGGCTGATGTTGTTTCCATTGTGGGTGGGAAGGAGGTGGAGGCTGCCTCTTGAAAAGTTGTCATGTCCGTTGGCGGCCCCGATGAGAATTCTACGGATGGAAGGTCCGTCCTTTCCACCCGCAACGTCAAGTCGTTAGCTCGCAGCATTGTTGGAAGATACGATGGAGTGGGGGTGGTTGCTAGCCAAAAGATGAGCGCTGCCAGCCAAAGAGCCGCCCTCAAACAAACCAGCAACAGCACAACGATCAACCGCCACGTTGGTGTCATGATTAACAATTTTAAAGAAGAAGCTGATGGAGGATTGCAGGCAAGTGTGGCTCAAAAGGCAGTATGAAACGTTGTACTCTCTCGTTAGCTGCATACATTTTTGTTTAGATTAAGAGCAGTTGAATTTCAAATAGTAAACCAATAGGCGAGCTAGTTTATACGATACCTTGGGGAGTCGCATCGCTCAGTTTCAGAGGGAGTGGTCTTAAGAGCGAATTGTTTTTCGATTTTTCTCCTTGTTTGTTTTAGAGTCGTTATAGAACCTTCCTAAGGGTTTCCAAAGCCAAATGGTGCAAAAGGGTGTGGGGAGATGGCACTCTCAAAGTATACAGGGTGTGGGGAGATGGCACTCTCAAAGTATACAAACTATTCAGCACTGAAGACACGTGCCACTTCTACAATGTTATTGAAAGAAACATGGAATAGTGTGACGACATTCCTTTCCCCTACTCGTTTCGCAACGGTCAGCGACTTCAAGCTTGTCACAACGATAGAGAGAACTGGCCTTCGTGTATTAAGAAAATCTATAATGAGATAAAAGATGTTTTCGGTGCAGATTTTCAGTTCTGTCGTGTCACCAAGTATGCTGAGCATCTGGACAAGTACGCTTACAAAACGGACGTTTTTGCCGCTCTATAAACTGTCGTGTATAAGAAAAAGGGGGAGATTGGATGGCGTAACATTGAAATATTTCCGGGAGAAATTTTTTCCTGCGATGAGTTTTTCGATTTTTTGCCCAATTTTGCGTACAGAACCGTCCCAGCAATTGACGTAGTGTTTACATTAAAGCCCAATCCGGCTATAAATTCCAACCCCTGCCCTTGCATTCAGGACCTAAAAATATTGTCAGCCTGTAAAGTTTTGTATTCGTGCCAAACAACGATACCGTCCACAACCCAAACCCTGCACCTCTAGGTTTGCTCAAGAAGAATTTTTTTTTTAAAACAGCCCTTTAGTTTTGTTTAATTTTTAGTTCCCCTACTCTCTCTCTTTTTATTTTTAATTCTACATATTCCCCTCTTAAAAGATGACGACTTCCAGTTCCGACATCTTTAATAAGATGGCAGTCACGGTCGAATTCAAACACATTCGTTATTTGGAAGACGCCGATCTCGTTCTGGTGAAAAAAGTGGTCAAGAAGCAGCAGGTGTGTCGTTTGATCGGCCTATTGGACGACGAAACCGTCTTGACAGGGCCTAATACAGTCTTCGTGGGCCCTCATCCATATCCACTCCAGTACCTAGCTGCCGACTATGGGGATGGCGGAGTGACTGGAGTACTCCCCATGACGCCCCTGTTACAAAACGTGAGAGCTTACGTAGGCAAACTGACTTTGCACTATTTTATCCATTTGAAAGTGGAAAAATTTTTCACTGGTTTCGACTACAAGCCATGGTTTAGCCTCAACTTTACTGAGGGTCTCGATCGGGACGCTCCAGTAGTCGTCTTGTGTTTGGGTCGTAGAACCATTACCATGAAACACAACGGTACCGCTCCTACTAGGCCTTGTTTCACGGCCGCCATGGAACCGGGTATCTTATTAAACATGCAACATCGCACGACCAGCCATTTCAAGTTCACTTTTCCTCGTAGACCGCTCTGCAAGGAGAAGTCTCACATCCTAACACTTGCCAAGAGAATAGTCCCCCGACGAAGACGTACGCTCGCTCTCCCCTCTCCCCCACAGATTTTTTCCTCCTTTTTTTAGACCTATAAAATGCGAGGTTTCCCAACCGAAACGTCAGTCAGTCTCTCTTCCTCCCATCGACATGGCAGTCGTTAACGTAGACCATTTTAACCAACATCCCTATGTCAAACTGGGTAAAAATTTTATTTTCGTCTTGTTCTTGATCTTGAATTTCAGAGCCGCGTTACTCAACAGGCCCCTTCCTACTCCTCCTCCACCTTCTTCTTTCGATGCAAAGCACAACTGGGACGAGATTCGTTTGGGTGCAGTGCCAGCCAATCGAACGGACGATGCCGTGGTAGCTTCATTGTACAGACACAAGTTGTATCCTTTCCTCGAAAAGGCAAGTCTAAAGTCTACGCCTCACTTTATTACTGTATGTGACCCGTCGCACGATCACTGTTTTATTCGGCCAGGGAATGGTGTCTCTTGCTGTTGAAGCTCGGCGATTACGAGATCTCTTCCTCGTGATCGTCCATCCCAACTCTCTACCCTACACTCTGGAATATTTTTTTCTTCTTCTGCCGGCACTCTACGCCCCATCCGGAAGAGGCGATGAAACTCCGGGCTGGGGCGTAGAGTGCTGCTGCCCCTTTGCCCGAGCGCCCCCTCCCCGAGTTCAAAAAGAGGCTAGGGGTGGGTAGGTAGTTCATTCGTCCTCACGCTCTCTTTTCTCTCACTCACTCACTTTTTCCCAATGGCTAGCAGTATAGAAGGTTTTCGACAGTTTAGAACACCCTTCAATGTTATTGTTTCCGGCCCTACCTCTTCGGGCAAGACGAGCTGGACTCTGAAACTGATAGACCATTTGGACGAGATGACGGATACCAAAATTGAATAGATCCACTGGTTTTACAACTATCAGTCGTGGATGGAAAAGTACAGGGACAAGATTCGATTTCATAAGGGACTTCCCATGCCGCCCGACTGCTACGACAGTTCGGTAGAGAAATTGCTCGTATGACGACCAGATGGAGAACATGAGAAACGCGGGTTGCGAAATGGCCGACTGGTTCGCACATTTCGGACACCACAACAAGTTCAACATCTGCTACTTTCAGAATCTGTACTGTCAGGGCAAGAACCAGCGAACCATAGCGCTCAACAGTCAGTACTACATTCTGATACATTCCGCAACCTGAGAGACAAGCGACTGATAACCACTTTCACTTCGCAAGTTTACCCAGGGAAGACCAAACAGTTCGTGGAGGCCTATGAGAATGCCATTGGTCTAAAGGATTACGGCTACCTGCTAGTGGACCTGCACTCCAAGTCGCACGATCTGACGAGACTCGGGACGAAGCTCCTTGCATCGTTTATTCGCTCTGAGGACGTGAGATGGAAAGGGTACGCAAGCACAGCACTCTGCTATAGACGTTGTGCAAGATCAACAAGCGACAGCGAGCGGCTCTACTTAAAAACGCCGACAAGTCACAGATAGACTGCCTGTCAGAAATAGCCTTGAACCTTCTCAACAATCGACCTCCCAACAGTCCGGCAGCCAGGACCAAGTTGAAAAGATACAAGAAACAAATCAGACTCATCGGATCCAAGAAGATGCCGTTTAAGGCCAGAAAACGAGCTCTGGTGCAGTCGGGAGGTTCATTCAATACCTTGTTCCAGCGGCCACATCCCTCTTGGGAGGACTGTTCAATAAGTAAAGAATGAGTCTGCTACGGAAGATGGTGCTCCTGCTTCTATCGAGGACAATGTAATGCTAAATTATCAGGTTAATATGTTTTCCGGAGCAACAAGAAATAAACTTTATTGGACAAATTCATTACGCATTTCATTGCAAATGGGGAAACCCTAATGGATGCAATTGTATGGAGCAGTAGAATGGAAAGTGTGCCCAACACTTTGTCCAAAATAAAGTTTATATCTTGCAGAATGAGGCCTCCGTATCAGTGTGGAACGTTCACCCTATTAGAACCCTATTATTACCTTGCCCTATTATTGCCTTATTACACTAACATGAAAATAACCCATACAAAATTAATTTTCGGGCAGAACTATAGACAAATGATAATAAATAATAATAATAATAATATTTGTTGTGATAGCGGCGGGTCAGGCAAGGACTGGGGGGGGGGGTCACAAACAACCAGCCCTAGTTATAGCATACATACATACAACATCCATACTCCATACGTACATACAAACACGCACACATATATGCGTCCACATACATACATGCCTACCGTTATTCAAAATAACAGGCTAGGAATATTGCTAGGAAAATTAAATACCTTTAGTAGGAAAAATAAAAATACTGTTATTAAGTAAGAGTACTGTTTGCTTGTAGGCAAACGTTTCAAGTTACGTATTTCCCGACCTGAGAAGCGTAATTCATTTTCCTATATGTCAAATGATAGATTAAAAAAAACTACTTTAATTTCGCTCTGATATCATTTTTGCCATAGATCAATAGTGCTGCAGTAATTTGTGAGTGAACGTAAAATTTTACGTTAAAAATCAAATTTTTCACGTTTACTCCCATTTCCCAGCCAAGCTATTATACTTAGCCCAAACTGTATACTTACTTACTGTATACTTAGCTATTATACTTAACCCAAACTTAAGCTTAATTTTATCTTGGGTTACATTCCTGATGGCCATGACCTAGGCTATATTCTAACGATGACTCAATTCATCACATCGGCTATTAGACCCTCTTTCTCTAATGTTGTCTTAGGAGACTTCAACCTATCAACCGTAAACTGGTTAAATCTTACGGCTGGTGACTTGCCTCATCGTTCCTTTCTTTATCAGATTGCTCCACTAGGACTTCACCAACATGTCACTGAGCCCACTCGTCTAGATAAAATACTAGATTTGGTTTTTTCGCAAGACGAACGGCTTATTTTTGATGTCTCGGTTGGGACACACCTGGGGTCTAGCGATCATAATATGGTTAGTTTTGGCATCCAGTGTGCCTCCTCCGGCGTTGTCAGGACTAGTCCACGTGAGGGCAGAATCGATTTCGATCGTCTACGACACATGCTGACAGAGGTTCACTGGGACTTGACTGCCTCAGATGGAAATGATACGATTGATCAGATCTGGAATAGATACACAGACCTGCTTAACAAATGCGTTGACAGATGTAGAAAGCACCAGCGGAACATCAGGCGCCCTGGATCCCAAACCCCGCATTCTATCAAAATTCTTCAACGCAAAAAACTTAAGCTTTGGAAGGCCCATAAGACATTTTCAACTGCAGATACGCTTAGAAGATACAACGAATATCGCCAGAAATACATTGATCAGGTTAATAAATGGTATTTGGAACAGGAGACCAATACCATTAAAGAGGGGAATGTCGCTGCCCTTTTCAGGCTCTACCGTAAAAAGACTAGGTCCTCCAGGAATATTCTACCTCTTTTGATATCTGGCAACTTTGTCGTGGACGACTTAGCAAAAGCAGAGGTCCTGAACACGAACTTTGCTTCAAACTGTGTCATTGACGATGGATGCAACTTACCGCCCATTCAGGGAAACTTACAACCAGATATTTTTTGTTCATCAGTGGTTTTCCCTGTAGCTATGGTGCGAAACACAATTTCTCGGCTAAAGCCAAGCCACTCTATTGGCCCTGATGGTTTTTCAGCTTTTTTCTATAAGCAAATCGTAAATGAAATTTGTTTTCCGCTCTCTCAAATTTTTTCTTTTTCCTTCCAACTTGGTTCCTTACCTTCTATTTGGCGACAGTGGTCCCCGTTTTTAAAAAAGGAGACGCTGCAAATGCATCGAACTATCGGCCAATTGCTTTAACGTCTGTTCCATGTCGCATGATGGAGGCTATTATTAGAAAAACAATGCTTGAATACTTGGAGAAGCATAATCTAATAAAACCTGACCAATTTGGCTTTATGCCTGGCCGTTCATCGACCTACCAGCTGTTGCTTGCCTTAGACTCTTGGACCAGTGCGCTTGACCTTGGTATAAATTCCGATGTTATCTATTTCGATTTCCAAAAAGCCTTTGAGTCCGTTAACCACCGTGGCCTCCTTATAAAATTAGAGGCGATGGGTTTCACAGGTCAGCTCAAATCATGGCTCACCGATTTCCTCAGAAACAGATCACAGTGCGTCTTGGTGGAGGGTTCCTTCTCGTCTGAGGCAAGGGTCCCAAGCGGTGTGCCCCAGGGATCCGTTTTGGGTCCTCTCCTCTTTGTCATTTTTTTAAACGACTTAAACTGTAACTCTAACTCGGTCATTGGTTTTAAATTTGCAGATGATCTCAAGATTAGTTCGGAGGTCATTAGACTGGCTGATAGTGTTCATGTCCAGACCATTGCTGATCATATCCATGATTGGGCATTGACTTGGAAATTGCTGCTATCTGATGCAAAATGCCAGGCATTCTGTATTGGTAATTCTAACGCTTGTATTGCGTACTCAATTAATGGCGAGCCCCTCCCTTGCACTTCATTCGTGATCTTGGTGTTTGGTTTACTACCAACCTTAAACCATCACTCCACTGTGCCAAGGTGACAGCCTCTGCATACCGTCGTCTGGCTATCATAAATCGTTGTTTCATTTCCGGAAACAGGGACATTAAGCTGTGGGCCTTTAAGGTGTTCGTCCGACCTCTTCTTGAATATGCGACTCCGGTCTGGTCTCCTTCCCTACTAAAGGATATTGATATGGTTGAGCGCGTCCAGCGCCGCTTTACCAAGAGCCTTAGAGGCTTTGAGAAAATCTCATACGCGAAAAGATTATCCCTTCTTGGCATCGACTCTCTGGAAGTTCGCAGGTTGAAGTTCGATCTCATCTTAACATTCAGGATCCTAAATGGCCATGTGGGCATTGATCTGCCGTTCTTCGATGCCAGTCCGGCTCTGTCCACTCGAGGCCACTCACTTAAGCTTGCTTGTCCGACATTTCTTACTGAGTCCAGACGTAGTTTTTTCTCTGTTAGAGTCATTCGGGTATGGAACTCCCTACCTGACACACTAGTTACTAGCAAGAACGTGGCTACCTTTCGACAAAACCTTGCATCGGTTGCACTTACCAAATTCCTAAAAAGGCCTGAACATGTCCAACTTTCTATATGAAATCCCCCCTCCTACCTGCTCTCTCCTCCGGGCTGTATTTTAGTTTATTTCTTAAATTCAAGGATGGGTATTAGTGGGTCTTGACCCCTTCCTTCTCCTGACTATTTTATTTTTAGTCAAATATTTTATTATTATTATTATTATTATTAAAGTAGATTTCATAGCGGTTAATGAAAAAAATATTAAATTCCATCAGTTACATTATTTTGAAGAAATGCTTTACTTGGGAGCCCCTAAAGGGGGCCTCCAGAGATACAGAACTACGAAAAAGTGGTGGAGTTTATAATTTTCTACTAAGCTTTATTTGATTTATATTTAAAAAAAAAAAAAAAACGTGGTATAAGATAAACTGAACAATACGGGCCCTTGGCCCACGGTCTAAATACGCTGACATAAACAATTTGTAAAATTCACAAAACAACAAACAACAACACAACACACAACAAACAACACAACATACACAACATACAATCGCAACATAAACAGTACAACAAAGGGTTCATCGAAAACATCGCAGAAACCGTGTGAGGTCAATCTCTTTCAGACCGTACTTAAATTTACGCAGACTGGTCGAGGCTACTTAGATGGAAAGCTGTTCCACAGATGACGGTTTGCAAAGAAGTATTTAGAAGTATTAGTGCAGACCTTTTTAGTTACAGCTATAGTGAGTTCCAGGGGACGCCCTCTAGTACACTTATTTTCTTAAAAACATTTGTAGCCTCAATATCAGCGTACCCATGTATAATAGAGAAGTTAATGTAAAGATCTAAGTGGAAGCATCGTAATTCTAATGAATCAAGACCAAGTCTAGTTAAGCTTTGCCTATAAGATAAACCATAGTAACCTCGGATATACTTTGTGAAGGTTCTGCGTACAGATCCTGCTAGCCCAGATATGGTGTAGTGCCATTCAGGGCTTGCATATTCTAAGATCGGTCATACATATACTATAGTAAATGCCCTTACCAGGGTGGAGGCATCACCAGACGTGAAACAACACTATAACAGGTGGCCCATTCGCTTTATAAAACACAGCAGAGAAGCACTGTCCTCGATAGAAGCAGAAGCACCATCTTCCGTAGCAGAGTACAATGAGTTAGGAAATTTAAATTAGAGGTCAGGTAAACTCCGAGATCCTTAATACAACAGTCAGACTTCAGCTATTCAGATTTCAGGTAAAACTTTAAGAGATTATTTATAGTTTGGATTTTTTCCCCTGAATTGTAAAATTTTACATTTAAGGAAATTTATAAAAAGTTGCCAGTTAGAAGACCAATTGTTGATCAGGTCTAGAGCAGATTGAAGACTTACATGGTCATTAGTAGTTTCAATTTCTCTATAGAGTTTGACGTCATCTGCGAAATTTGGCATTTTAACATTGTTGTCATTGAATGATAGATCAGAAATAAAAATTTAAAAAAGCAGAGGACCCAGTACTGATCTCTGTGTCACACCACTAGTGACGAAACTTGGATCAAAGATAGACTTTCCTAGCACAACCGATTCTATCATTTAGAAAGTCTTCGATCCAACAAAGAATGTGGCCATCAATTCCAACCAGCTTGAGTTTATACAAAAGTTTATTCTGTACAACCGAGTCAAATGCTTTAGCAAAGTCGACGCAATGATATCCACAGGTATACCGTTCTCGAGCAACCTTGCCCAATCAATAGTTGAGTGACCCGGTAGGAATCCGAATTGGTCTTCAGAATCAAGCATTGCCTATAAGAGATGATTTAAGATAGCATCTCGAATGATGCTCTCCAGAACCTTACATGTGAGAGATACTGGGCAGTTCGGGTCAGCTGTGTTCCCCTTTTTGAAAATTGGGATAACCCTAGCTTTCCTGCAATCGTTTGGGACAGTTCCCGATTCGAGTGAAGATTTTAATATCAGAAATAACGGGTGGAATGCCTCTGAACCCAGTTTCTTGTAAAAAGTGGAGGAGAAGCCATCAGGGCAGACTGCAGAAGTATTTTTTAAACCATTTAATTTACTAAGGATGGTTAGTGGTGAGAGTTCAATACGATGTAGTTTTACTAACCGAAATAGTGGAGATTGGCTACTATCTAAAGGGGTTGAGTTATCTACATTATTACCATGCACAAAATTTTAACAGAAGATTTGATTAAAAGCATTTGTTTTATGAAGTTGATTTACTATGAGTTCATCATTAACTTGAAAAAGTGGGATTCTATTGAATATCTGTGTTTTTCGTTTTACGTATTTGTAAAATAGCACTCATGGTTCCTTCCTGTAAAATTGTCTATTCACAATTTATCTCATGTGCCTTCCACATCAGTTTTAGTTTTACTCTACATATTTTGTAGCGCTTGATGTTGGAATTGCTACTATCTTGTTTCAGTCTTTTCCAAAGCTGCTTTTTAAGAGCCGTTTGTTTTTTATATCACGGGATATTTTATCGATAATATTATTATTTTTAAAACATGCTCTGTTGAATTACCACATGGTCAGAAAGAATATTAATGAATAATTTCTATTTACTGTCTACAGTGTTTAATTTACCAAGACCTAAGTCCCAGTAAACATTTTTAAACTTTGTATGCAAGTTATCAAAGATTCTTTGATAAGATTCTTTTATAATAATTTGTTACTTTACTTTGTGTTGATTCAATGTTAGAATTAAGGTGGAAGGTCACGGTGTTGTGATCACTAGTGCTCAAGTGTGCTATTACTTGAGTATCGAAGATTATTATCAGCAGTAAGTCGAGAATATTATTTTTCCTAGTAGGTTTTGTTATAAGCTGATCGAGGCTAAGGTCTAAGATACAATCCAGAAACATTTTCTGAACTTCACTTGAGGAGGATAAATTTGTCCAGTTTACATAGGACATATTAAAATCACCTAAGACTAAATTCGTGGTTGTTGGGTGTAAATTGGAGTGAAGATACTTGTAGATACCCTCATCCCTCAACTAGTACTCTATCCCGACCTTCGGTAAATAACAACAAGTTATTTTAATTTTTTGTTCAGGAAGGACAATGCTGACAGCCTCTGAGTCACTTGTGGAATGTCACCCACCTCAATCGTATGCCACACAAATATGGCAATACCACGACCATTTCGGTCCCTTCTACAAATTGTGAATGGCAGACCATGGACCACCATTGCATCCGAGATGGCATCATCAAACCATGTCTGAACCACCACAACGATGTCATAGGTCGATTCAGAAAGCAAGTAGTGCAGCTCAGGCAATTTCCCAACCACACTTTGTGCATTTATCAGGCAAGTACCATTCAACATGTTGTCTCTCAATAAAATGTGCACAGAAGGGTGTAAACATCGTTTATATTCAGCTATTCTGTTACACTGATAAAATTTTGTACCGCTCAGATAAAATATTGGAGAGCATTAACAGCAAAGATTGCAAACGCCTTACAATTTTTATGAACCTTGGAACCCCCCCCCCGCTGGTGATTCAAACATTTATTTAACATTTAGTAACATTGTCAAAACCAAAGTGAAAGAATCTGGTTGGTCTGGCAGGTGGAAGGGTCTGATGAATTGTTTGGCTTTCGGAAGCATAGGGGACTGCAGGATGCTGTATTATATCTGGATCTGGCATTGGTGAAGCTACAGAATGCTTCACGGTTGCTGTGTTCTTGGATATCAAGGCAGCTGACTGCCTTGGGGTTAGTAGGAAGTTGAAGGAGATTGCCAGAGCCCTGCTGGGTAGGCGTGGGTTTAAAACCAAGGTTGGGGTGCCTGGTTTGGCATCCTGCCCACTGATAGGGGTCTGCCTCAGGGCAGTTCTTTTGAGCTCGGCACTCTTTGCAGTGACGCTCAACACTGTCCTTGTTGAGCTGAACTCCTCAGCCAATGTGGTCGCCTATGCAGATCATGTGGCTGTCTGGCTTGCTGGGGAGAATCTGCCAGCTATTCTTGCAGTGGTCAAGACTGCGATTGACGCAGGCTTGCGGTCATTGGCTGCCAGGGGTCTTCAGCTGTCCAGTGCTAAGACTGAGCTTATGACTTCCGGCGGGACGAGCCTTGGATGTATCGCTCAGGATTAATGGTACTCTTGTCAGGTCGAAGGCCGGTATCTTGGGCGTTGGCTTGACCCACAGCTCCTGTGGGTAGCAAAGGGGAACATTTCAGCATGGCTAAACATCTTGAAGTCGATTGTCAGTAATAAGTCTGTTGTTACACGAGGGACCGTTGTGTCCTTTTATCGGGTTTCGGTCGGTTGATGACTAATAACTTCCTGTGATAGTCAGCTCTAAGCAGGCCGTAGGAGCATCCAGGTTGCTCTCAATAGCTGCCTTCATGTTGTTTCGGGATGTTTGCCGTCCACTCCTGTTCTTGCTTTACACTTGGAGACTGGTGAGTCTCTGGTGGCTACTCGTATTTGTATTTTGCTAGATTATATGACCTTGGCCCAGGGTGACCGAGATCTGCTTGGTGCTCTTGGCATCGGAGCATCTCTCTTGAGGCATGGTGGGCTTGTTGGTTGTCTGGCTGGTACAGCTGTTGTTCATCCCCCAGCCCCTTGATTGTTGTGTTCGACTGCTGAGTCTGCTGTGCGGGATGGGAAGGGTCTTGTAAGTTATGGTCAGCCGTGTGCACTGATTTACAGCGATGCTTTCTTTCATTGCAGTGATAACGTGGGTGGGGTTGGGGTAAGTATACCGAGTTTACTTTCTCAGTTCCCCCTTCTGCTTTTATTGGGAAGCTGGCGGCTATTTCGGCAGCTCTAGACATTGGCCGTAGGCTTCAGTTGCCCAAGTTTTGTGTTTTGACGGATTCTTTGGTGGGTGTGGGTTTTTTGCAGCGGTACTTTCGGTCTTTAGTATGCTCGGACCCAATCGTAAAGCGGGGAAAATTTTTTTACTGCTAGTCAGAGTGGGCATGATTTTTGCTGGATAGTGGAGAATTGAGTCATCCACTAGCACTACTGGGCGAACCCTGTTTGAGCTGCATCCCAATAACGGCCTGTGTGAGACCCTTGAATCACCTCTCACTTAAAGAACATTGTCGTTGTATCTTTCTTGAGTCAGCATTGTCAGCCAGAGAACTCGTTAAAGAAAAACAAAATGAAAAGGTCTTGGTTTTCACTTAAATCTTTGTTTTAAACCATAGGGTGCGAAGTCTTTAATTTTATTGGGCTGCCGACTTCACTGAATGACTCTTTAATGCGGGCTTCGAAGAAGCCGGTTGAATTGTTCTAGCGATTGTTTGCCACGATACTGCATTTACCGGCAACAATGCAGAGTCCACTATCCATCGAGATGACACATGCTATAGATCTAGACACACGCTAGTGGTTGCCATCAAATAGTAAACATAAAGACAAAACAGGACCTGAACATAAATACGCATTTTTTATTTTGCCTATTTTCCCAAACCAAATTGGGTGGACAGTGGACGTATCGTACACACGATAGTTCAGACCGTAGCTATTACAATAAAAAGGAAGCGAAAAAAGCCAACAAATTTACTGAACAAAAAACGGCTTTGCCGTTTAGAAAAAAAAACATAGAGCTCATATCCCCATACTCACAGCTGTGAAGGTACACGAATAAAAGCGGATTAGAGTTCACTCGAACGCAACGAACTGTAATTTAAACGCCAATTCCAGGGAATAAGGGTTGTGACATGTCAGCCTCCACGCACAGGCATACATCACTAATCAAACAAACAAAATGATTGGATATATCGCACCAAAGAAATACGCATACAAAATACAACATATCACGCACATGAAACTGAACGAAATCCTAACCCCACAAACACATCATGACCAGGATTGGTGAAGATACTTTAAAACCGAAAATCAGCTCTCCTAGTGGCGACTTGCTGAACTAGGTTTCAGCTAACATAGCCAGAGATTGAACAACAAAAGAAAAAAAATCATTAAAACACCTTTTATAAATCAAAAATGCTTTCTCCGAACGGTTTTCAAAAGATCAACATACGTGAAAACTGAAACGTTAAGTGTGAAAACTTTGTATTTGTAGGCCTGTAAAACTTTTTTCCCTGAATCTTTTTCTACATGCTCCCAAATTTCTCTTATACGATGTACTAGCGTGTGCTCAATTGATTTATGGTTTGATTTCACAAATTTTTATTTTAAGTATTTAATGGCTATTTTGTTCATCATTAATTGGTTTATGTAAATTTGTGATGTTTTTTCACTGAAAAAAAATGCGGCTTGACTGACGGTTGAAGAAACTTTTCTCCCTGTTTATTTGTTTTCCGAAAAATCCAATGCTGTCACGAAGCTATCTAGCCCTCGGAAGAAAAGTGAGTAGATAAGCAAGTCCTAATTCCCACAATTGTACTACATATGAAACGAGTATGAGGTGGAGTATCACTTGATACTAAACTTTAGGTTGACACATTGCTTGATTCGTTATAAACCCTGAACATGACGTGATTTGGTAGTTACACCACTAAGAATCGCAAGATTAAAAAAAAAATTAGTACAGCTGAGTTCATAATTCCCACAATTTTGCTACACACATGAAACAAATATGGAAGTGGAGTGCTCATCTGGGGGTATCATCTGAAGACAAATTTAAGGTTGTAAACCCATTGATTGATTTTTAACTAAATCTCAAAACAGCAGGAATTAAGCCATTTCAATGCTAAAATTGCCCATCAACAAGGGGCAGGTTCAAACACCCTTCCACCTAAGGGGGTTTCTAGCTCCCCCAATAGTATAAAATGGCACCGTTAATTAAATCTTCAGATTTCTAATAGATGTTAAATGAGCATTGAAGCAAGATGTTACCATTTATTTTGTGTGAATTTCTTGACCAGAATGTGTAAAAATTTAACTGCTTCTAAAAATAATAAAAAAAAAACTGCTTTGTCCTTAGCAGAAACAGGATGCTTACCTGGATGTTGAAAAATCCTGCAAAAAGATTTGACAGGAAGGCGATATTGGCAACTCCAGTTTTATTGTTTTAATAAATGCTATTCTGCTCGAGAATGGTCGCAATAATAACAAACATTGCTTTTCAAAAAAGGAAGGTGTCTTTGTTCCGCGTGTTTACGAACTACTTTTATTTACTCTTCTCACTTGCAAATCCGTTTTTTTAAATTGACAACTGCAACTATTTTCCTCATTTCCGTGGCTGTCCGTACATACCTTGATGGAACCATAATCACAAGGGGGGGGGGGGGGGGGGGAGAAGGTTTAATGGCACATCGACAACTGGATCATTAGTGCCAACTTATCACAGTGGAGTGGTCTGAACTGTCACTGCGGCAGACATGAGAGAGGTGCCACAAAGTAGGGTCCACTAACCAACACAATGTTGGTTTTTGGCCACTGTTCACCAATGTGACCAAATTTGAAACAAAATTCAGCACTTTGGGGGGTAGGGGGTAGGTAGGAGCCCCTATTTGCCCATTCCAACTAACCTATACAATGTTAGCAGCCAGTTTTAGGCAGTAATATCTTTTCACCTGTAATCTATAAGGTATAGAAAAAATAGCAAAAGCTTGTTTGGACCCATTTTAATTCCCCTCACAGCTTTCCAAGCAATTTTTTTTAGCCTATTGGACATTCATGGAATCCTTTTTGGTTCGTAATTTCCCCCCGTATTTGTAGGCCCCTCCATTATTTACAGTCCCTCTGTGTAATCCTCTAAACACAGTTCCCCCTCAAAACATATCTGGATACTACAATAGAAACACCACTGTGGGTAAATTTCCTTCCAACACTTCAAACAAAATAAACAATTTTCACTATGAGTAAATTTCCTTTCCAACACTTAATAACATAAAACTTTTAATTAATACTACATAACAAACAATTTCGTTAAAATTCCTTTCTAAAACTTACACGCATCCTGTGGCTAAGTTTCAGTTTCACTAATTAATAAGCCAATGGCTGGTTTAAAGAAATCTCTTTACAGGCAATCAAACCTATGAACAATTTCTGCACACCGACCTTCCTCCCCTTGGAAACCCTATCTCTTAACATTGTAACTTCGCATTCCAAATATGGCGGCCAAAGGTGGCATGACTTTAGCCCTCCAAAGAAGGCCCAGCTAATGTCATGTTGACCACTCATAAAGCTGAAAATCATCTGACATATACGTTGGGAGTGCCGATTTTTGTAATACATATCCCATCTCAAACGAAACAAAATGAAAGCTATGTTGAAAGCTATGCCACCCGACTTGGAACAATCCATTGAAGGAAGAATTGGGAGTTGACAGAAATTAACTGTCAGTACTTGCCTCAGGATGCATATTTGCATACTGGACTTCATGTTAAAAAAATTAAGAAACCAAAATCTCAATGTTAACACCTTAACTTATGTACTTTTTATGAATATTTATAAATGGACCTTTTGGGAGTTTTATGCTTGCTGTACAATATTTTGGCTCACATTTAACCTTTACATACGCCAGTTTCAAAATACCATTCCTAAAATTTAATAATTAAAATTTAATAAATACAAAAATAAAGAAAAACGCCACGAGCTGGAAATAACCTAAGAACCATTAGTTTCATCACTGGCCAAGAATAACAGACTTCAGTTTTCAGAGAAAATTAAGCCTTCAAAACTGTGTTTTTGTGGCAATAACACAATAGAATTCAGGGTTGATTTGAATGGTTATAAAACGGTACTTTTACATATTAATGCATTTCATTCGTAGTCATGTCCAATTAAATCCGTTAAAGATTCCTATTTGAATTTTACAGGTCAAATGGGTTTGGGTCAATGGGTCATTTTGGGTTACTTGGGTCACTATTTTCGTTTGGGTCACTGGGTTATAGGTTAGTACACTTGACCAGTATACTGACTTACAGAGCCAGAGACCCACTAACCCTATGACTCTGTGACCCAGAGTGATCCACTGACCCAGACTTAGCCTACCTTATTCAGTGTAAATAAACCATTAACTAAGTGTTTTGCCTAAGTAAAGAAGAAATCACAAAGAAAAGTAGTTATTTCAGTTTCTGAGTAACACTAATTAATGGAAAAGCTTGCATTACCATTTAATAAAATAAAAAAACAATAAGTAGTAGATATCCGTGAGCCGTTGTCGATTTAACGGTTATAATTGCTCGCGAGCGAGAAACGGCTAGTCCACTATCGAGGGGGTGAAGGGAAACACGAGTGGGCAAAGCCCACGAGTGTCTCCCTCCAGCCCCGAAATAGTGGTCTAGCCGTTCGTGCTCAAGAGCAATTATAACCGTTAAATCGACAACGGCTCACGGATATGTATTTTAATGCTAAGGTGTGACGTCGAGCCAACATCTAGTTATTTGAGATTAAAAAAAAATTTATTTGAAAATTTTATTTGTGAAACATGAGGTAAATTCCTGAACTCAAACTTCCGGTTTAAACTTCCTGTCTGCGAAAGTCTCCCGTACGCGAGGACGTCCCTATCCAGTCCCAGTCACCGACGTTTGCGTTTAAGGTAAAACCGTATTTTTTCTACTTTATTAGTTTAAATAAGATATAGCGTATAAAATGCGCTATTCGCTTGAGTCTCGTAGGTTTTAGAAGGTGTCAGTAGGCTAGTTTTCGTACCGTCGGAACGAAAGGTTGTCGGATTCGGCTATTCATTCATGGATGGGGTTGGGGAGGGGGCTATTATCGTATGCGAGGTTTTTTTTTTTTTCGTGTTAGTGCGGAAAATGTAGCCAGGTTACACATGTGGTGTTCTCTTGAGTATCGTATGTTTTTAAGTGTATTTAGGTGTGTTTACAAGTGTCGGTAGCCTAGTTTTAGTACTGTCGGAGCGAAAGGTTGTCGGATTGGGCCATTCTTACATGGGTGGGGTTCTAGCATAGTAGCCTACGCGAGGTTTTTTTTTTTTTCGTGTTAGTACAATAAATGTCGCAGGTTGCAAATGTGCTTATTTATGTTGGTTGAATTTGTGTTGTGTACGGTAGTTTTGCAAAGTATGTCACGTGGTAGAGCAGTGGTTCTGTAGAGCGAGGAAAAAGTGTTAGATTATCGAAAAAAGTGTGGGTTATCAAAAAAAGTGTGGGTTATCAAAATTAACCCACGGTCACGTGTGTGGGTTTTCAGATTAACCGTATATAACGGCTACACTTTTAGCATGGGGATGTGTTGGCGTGACGTCACCACCGTGCATTAAATGTTAAAAACAATGACTTTCCCTCTACTGTCAGTATGGAAGCCTTAAGCTTGACTGTTAATTTGTTACACGAAAACAGAAAATCACTCACGTCAAAGACTTGGACACAAACAGTGACTGCCTTGCGTTAGCTTCCCCACATAGTTTTAGCCCCCCCTTTTCTTCAGAATTCTTGGGTATGTACAAAACAGACACCATAAACAGCATACGCCTACAACATTGAAAGATTGAAAATACATACAGAAAATGAACACGTAGTTACTGACACGAACTAGAACTAAAGCATAAACCATCAAACACTAATGCAGGCAAAAGAACTGCCTTTACTAGGAGTTAGCTTGGTTCAAAATTTATAAATGCACACAAAATACACATATTGCCACTCACACGAAACACACTTAAAAGTTCATACCTCCCAGCGCCATTTTTCTCGATCCTCCACATCAAGTATGGCCCCAAAGGTCTATTTCCTTACCGTTAGTCAATCTCTTGGTAAAAATCCGTTTTAAAATGTGGCGTCTAGGAGATTTTCTGTTGATCTTCATTAATAAAATCGAGTTGTCGCGTTCGATGGACGGCTACGAGAAAGCCACACGACGGCCGCAAGTACCAGCCGGGTCAACAGTCGTAGCGCCATCTCTTGATAGTAAACACAAGTGAACGAAGGAATATGCGCGACCGGGAGGTAGTGGGTTATACTATCGGCAGCAGATATAAGCGTAAATGTGGCGTGAACCGTTGTCTCAGCAACCACGTTAGCTATCCTTCGATGCCTACAGTTGTTTATTATTTACGACAAGTCAGTTCAAGCTGTACAGATTTTTTTAGCAAATGTGTTGTACACAAAAGACAGCTTCTAATTTTTAAGTTTAAAAAGAAACAATCGGGGTTTGTTTATTTGATAACTTGAGTGATCAAAGTGGTACCTGCATAGCGTTATGTCATGGTTATGTTCTGTATTTTTCTGATTTCTGAATAAAGTTTTATTCGTAATCACATCATCACTACTTACACGTGTTGGTTGCATAGTGCAAGTGTACTTATTAATACAAGGTTTAAGCGATGCAAAATCAAACGATTTTTTTTTATCTAGACTCACGCTAGTGTGTCGCCGCCAAGTAACAGTAGATCATCCCATTGTAGATATCCGATTGTTAAAAATTGATTGTTAATGATAAAAAGGCGGCTCACTAGCAGACATGTGTCTGTTAACTGTAAGCAACTAAAAGCATATTTTGGCATGTTGAGGATAAATCCCAATGCGACAGAAATGTTTCAAATTGTGGAAAATGTAAGGGGAAGGGTCAGAGATTAAGAAAAACTAAAATTTAAAGGATGAGTGTACACCAATCATAAAGAAAAAGATGCGTCAATAACGTTGTTTTTATGTTACTGTCTAGCTAGCTAGCTGTCTAGTTAGCTAGCTAATAAGATTTTTCCCATGTTAAATCCCATAGACTTTTTGCTCATGGCTAGCGCAAAATTTAGAAGGCCTACGTACCTGAACTTTTGCACATGGATGCATAGTGATCTGAGGATGGTCCTTTTGTTGGTTTGAGGGTTGTAGGGGTCAGAACAAATGCGTGTTAGGGTTTTGAAATTCGCCATGGGCGAATTTAAATTTCGTTTCTTTTCCAAGTTGCAACCAGAGATTTTAAGCAACAATAGCTTGAACAGTCAAGACTGGTCCTTAGACAAGCCTGGACGAACTAAAAACTGAACTGTAACGAAGGACAAAATAAAGAAACATTAACGTTGCCGTGGATTGCGTAAGAATAAAGCGATGCGCGTTAGATGATGGTTACGCAACAATACGAGCATACACGAGCTAATGGGTTTTTTGTTAATAACCCAAAAATAAATTGCTTCGCATTCTGCTATTTTAGTAACAGCGACCTTCGGGGTTTCTGCATGACTAAATGTGAACGAAATCTTGAAAAATTAAGAGGAAGGTGAAGGGCTAAATAAAACAACTGAAGGGGATACGCTGATTGAGTGAGCGAAGCGAACGAAATCAGCGATTCTTAGTCAGTGTGTGCAAAAATGGGATTGAAGCATCTTAAACAGACGGTGTAACATTATGTACGTTCACGTCCTATGAAAGTTGTAATATCCACCCAAAACCAAAACTGGTAGAAAAACCCGCCAAGTTTCCAAAAACGATCGGCCTTTGAAGGTAGTGATATCATTCCACCAGGGAAAGGCCACCAAGGTTAATCCTATTAGCCAAGTTAATCGCACCGAATAATACTTTGGACGTTAAATGAAAACTTGAAGATTGCTACCGCTAGTAGTTTTCATTTAACTTTCGAACTATTAGTAGGTGCGATTAACTTGGCTAATAGGATTAACCTTGGCGGCCTTTCCCTGGTGGAATGATATCACTACCTTCAAAGGCCGATCGTTTTTGGAACTTGGCGGGTTTTTCTACCAGTTTTGGTTTTGGGTGGATCGTGTTAAACATCAACACACGGTATTCTTTTTATCCATTTTTTTTCAAGCCTCATAAACCGTGGCTGATTCCATGGCGTAACATAAGTATTTTTGTCCTTTAAGGCTTAATAGAAACAAAGGTGCTTATTTCTATTTAACCCACCCACTCCTCCCCTCCCCACCCAGCCCCTACGTTACCGAGAAAGACGACTGATGACATTTTATTATTTCTTTTTATACATTTTCCCGTTTGGTAGTAAATCAGTCCGATGGCCAGATATTTATAGCCACTCAGCCCTATTTTTATTTGTTTATACCGTTTTTGTACCACGTTTGGCGTGTGACTTTACAAATTTAGTAGCTCCAGAGATCTAAAAGTTTATGTCTAAAGGTTTATGCCGCTAAGCAAGTTTATGCCGATGTCTGTGTCATCAACACATCCTTCCACATTTTCCCTATCTCCCAAGCCCTCATAAGAAAAACGATCTCTTTCCCCCCCCCCCCCCCCCCCCGTTGTGCTTAGTAATTGGAAATGTTGACTAGCGTAAATAAATATTTTCTCTGGGCAGGGGAAATTTTATCCTTCCCTGCTAGAAAACGTATGACCACTTCGTTTGATCTGATCACTTCATTTGTACTGTACTGCACAAAACAGCAACAATGCCAGCAACACTCAAGTCAAAAGTCAATAAATCGCAACACATGGCAACACAATCGGTGCCGCATCTAACCTTTTACAAGGGGGGGGGGGGCAAGGGTAAAATATACGACCCCCCCAAAACTAAAAAATTTGGGGTTCATGATTATGGCCTATTTCAGTGGTTCCCAACCTTTTCTACAGTATTCCTCCCCATTGGGACTAGCAGTCAATGGTGCCCCCCCCCTCTCAACAAAAAAATAGTTCTGCAAATATGTTTCACTACAGTGAGGCAGTGTTGCCACATGAAGACAAAAATGTCTAGAATTTAGGCTAAAATGGTTACAGATTGCACAAGAAAAACTGTAGATAATTTAAAATGAAAAATTCGCCTTCCTCATACAATTTAACTTTTACTTTACTTTATTTCATTGAGCCTAAAAGCCTTTATGCTATGCACTCACTACTAACCACTACTTACAGCTACTTAAGACTACTTAAGACTACTTATGCTAACACAACCCACTCCTGTAACCCCGGCCCCACACAACAACTGCACCACTGACATGGCCTATACACCCTTACTGACCAAAGGACCAAATGACCTTACAGTACATCAGCCTTACAACACCGTTGGGGATGCAGGAAAACAGAAGGACCGAGAAGCCCGTTACGATCTGGGGCCCTACACCGTACGTATCAAAACCGCTGCGTAGCCTTGCAAAACCCGATGGCCTTACGCAAATTGCTCTGACCCTGACCCAGATGTGATGGTACACCCAAAGGATCCCCCCACCCCCCAGAAGCTGTGTCGAAATGACGGTCCAGTAAAATGTGGCGAACAGTTTCGTCCGCCCTCCCACACCCACACCTGGCCGTCCTAGATCAGCCCAATCGAGCCTGATGCGCCCGGAGTTGAATATGACCAGTGCGTAGCCGCGAAGCCAAGCATGCATCGCGACGGGAGAGAGTATTGAGAAGCCTAGGATTTGCCGTCGAGGGATGTACCCCAAACAGCTGCCGCCCAGTCTGTCCCTTCTCCCACTCATCGCTTCACTCCTTCCCGAAAACCCTGTCAACAACCGGGCGCAGGTCCTGGGGGCCCACTACAAGGTCAAGAACCGGACCCCTGCTTTCCAGCCCTTTCTTTGCAAGCCCATCTGCCAACACATTTCCAAACGTTCCTTCATGACCCCTCACCCATCCAATTGTTGCCCTTTGACCCTGCAAACCCAAAACAAACAGCTTCCAACCGATTTCGTATGCGATCGGATGAGAGCACCGTACACCGGTGAAGCAGTTCCGTAGAAACCCAATGCCCGCCTGAGAATCCGTCAAGATGCAAAAGTCACAAAACCGTAAGTCCATTCCAATATCCAGAGCCACCGAAAGAGTGGCCAATTCTCCTACAAATGCGGAGGGGAGATAACCAATTGAAAAACTGTACTCCATCCGGAGACTAGGAATGCACACTCCAACACCCCCCTGAACCCAGTCGGCTGGAACGATGCATCACAGTAGACCAAGGTGCTAGCCCGAACGCACTCCGAAACACCCACCTCAAGCAAGGCAGCCTCTGCCACTCCACCCCAAACCCATGGGGCCTTGGGGTGTACAAAAATTGGTTCTGGAAAATGCCCGAGATCCCCCACGCGTAGAAGAGATGCCCCCGCCCCCGGAGCACCAAGCATGTCACGCACTGCTTGCAAAAGCCCTTGACAATCACGGAGGATACGCGCCAAAGGGTCGACTGGACCCCTGGCTAGGGCGCGTTGGCACAACCGTACCAACAGTTCCTTTGCACGCACCGAGACCGGAGATTCACCTGCCTCAATGTGCAGTGCATTAACCGGCGTAGTAGACAGACAGCCGGACACAACCCGCAACCCTTCATTGATTGCCACTTGAACCCCATTGATTGCCTGTCGCGAGCCCACGAGCACAGGAACATGAAAATCAGCACATGCCCGAACGTATACCCTGTAGAAAGATACCAGAGTGCCACGTTTTGCTACAGACTTGTTGCTAGCCAAGGACCTCAGTACACCCAGTCTTGCTGCGACATTCTTCTTGATTTCGGCCACCTCATGTGTCCAGCGTAGCTGAGGATCCAGCCAAAACCCCATATACCTCACCCTGGTTGTTGACCGGACCAAGACTCCGTCAACCCTAAGTGACCCTTCGCACTGTTGCCCTCGGCGAAACACCATGAGCTCTGTCTTGGCACCGGATAGTTGCAAGCCCCTGTCAGCCAATGCCCTTGATCCCCTGTTCAACGCAACCTCCAGAGCCGTAAGGACAGCCGTGAGGTCCATACCAGAGAGCCATACTGCAACGTCATCTGCATATGCAACAACATTCACAGACTGGCTTAACTCCACAAGAACAGCATTGATGGCTACCGCAAACAAAATCGGGCTTAGACAACTACCCTGGGGCAACCCTCTGTCGGTATACCTGACCCCAGACCAAGAGCCACCCACCCTAGTGGCAAAACCACGCTTCCCCAAGAGGGCCAGCACGGCTGTCTTCAGCTTTACGCTGATCCCCAACTCAGTCAGCGAGTGCTCTACCCACGCCACGTCGACCATGTCATACGCAGCCCGGATATCTAGGAAGACACCCACTGCAAACCCGCCACTGAGCCAGGCCTCACGGATGCCCGACTCCAAATACAGCATTGCGTCTTGGGCACCCCTGTGCTTTCGGAATCCAAATTGTGCACCGAACAGCCCAGTCGTACCTTCCAGCTGCCACACAAGACGGTTCACAAGCATCCTCTCGTACACCTTGCAGGCACACGAGAGGAGGGTTATGGGCCTGTAACTGGTGACTGCCGACCGTACCTTCCCTCTACCCAACACTGGAGTGAGTATAGAGAACATCCAGGAGGGTGGCACCGGAGCACCATCAAAAAGGGTCTGGAAAAAGCTGAGCAGCTCCCTTTGCCCTCTCTTGCTCAAACCTTGCATTGTGGCATAAGTGATCCTGTCAACCCCTACCACACTGTCCGGCAGACAGGCCCCCAATGCTGCGGAGAGCTCAACAGCATCGAAAGGGGAATCTGCTCCATCAGCCCCCAGAGGCGCCCCCACCACCCCAGCCGGGGGTGGAGGGCCTCTTGGGGCATCAAAGATTTTTGCGAAATTCACATTGAAAGCCTCTGCCATGCTCGGACCGCGAAGCACCTCCCCAGCCTGGTCAAAAACCCAGGCTGTAACAGTGTGTGCATCCCGTGGTCTAACCAAGGCCCAGGCCTGGGACAACGGCAGACCCTGGGCCACACGCTCACAGAGCCTCGTGCCAATTTGCGACTTTTCTCTGCGAAGAAGAAACCTAGTTTCCTGTGCTACCCCGATATATTCAAGCCACCTCTGGCTACTCCGTACCGTCAAAAAGCGCTGCCAAGCACAACGTCTGTCTCGAACTGCTATATCGCAAACTCGTTTCCACCACACAGCATTCCGTGCCTTCCTTTGTACCTGGCGGTATACTGCTCGTCTCTCCCCCTCTTTACCCCAAGTTTGGATCCACTGTCTGAAGCCGCCATCATCTACAATAGGGCGAGCTGGACGCTTTATCCGGTCAAGAACCCGCTCCCCTCCTCCTCTCCTTGTATTTGTATTGAGTGTAACAGAACTCCAAAGCATTGTTGTTAAACAGCTGTAAACCCATCTCAACACTGTCGTTCGGAGCACGGCACTGTTGTTCATCCTCCTTGTTTGGTTGTTTATCATCCTGAATCTTCTGGTTCCTTCTTGCTCGAAGATGGTCGAGAGTTTACCGTTCACAAAGTAATGGCCGTCCTTTATCCGTCACACCAAGATGAATAGACATGGATCAGCATCCGCCACTCTTGATGACTAGCAGCTTCAGTCAATAGACGTTAAACGCAATTGATCTCTTCACCCTTTGGGTTTGTCAGTTCATCTTTACACTCGAGAAACCGTCGGACTACTCTGCCTCATAGATAGCCGGGAGTTCCGCAGTAAGCCTGGAGTTTTATGAGCCCGACGTCATGTAGCACCGACGAGAAAGGTAATAATCCCTATCGAGCTAAGCTTGACCAGATTGAATCAACTGTTGACAACTAGAGTGAGCCACACGACTGTGTTCTAAACTGAACAGTTTTTTCCTCCTTTCCGCATGAAGTAACAAGAATAAAATAGAGTTGGATGCTGTAAAGCCCATGTACTTTTGACTCCAGAACACCTACTCACCAACAAGGAAGTATAGGCTATGCAACTCTTTTCCCTAAAAGATCTAGGACCTCTAACTGTACTCGTGTGCATGTTTGGAAACTTAGGCGCAAGTCCCTTTAACCCAGTCTCACTATAAGATCAAATAGGCTTGTAAGTGGACGTGAGAGGCCATTGGCATTGAACCACGCTCTGCAAGGGACTTTTAGGTGCCAAAGTGTACACGACCTTGGACGTCTAAACGGGCGGCGTCCCGGGTAGCCATCGTGTTTCCGTTGGTAGTTGCCCTCCTCTGCTGGCAAATCGCCTGACACTTTCAAAGCTAAATATGGCGTCCAGGAAAGGATTTTGTGATAATGCATCATTGAAATGATGTATCGAACGTAAGTGACGTGCTCCCTCCGCTTTTTGGGGGTCCAGTTTTTGTGCAGGTGACCCAAAGATAATATATATGCAACTAAAAATCGATGTAACTGCCCATTAAATCAGGCGCGGAAGATGAATGTGACATTATCTTTAATTTTGTTCCCAGTTCCAGATTAGCAAATATTTTCCTACAGATGAAAACATGTGTCTGGTTTGCAGCCAAATATAGAAATGCATTTGGAGGTTTGACATACTCCTATAGCTGCAGTCATGGAACTAGAAGGATACCGTCAAACCTCTTCAAACTATTTGGCTAATATGCAGTTTTTGTCAATAACTAAGCATTGTGCGCTTGTCTCTAATCTGTTACCTAGGTAGATTTCTTATAGGAACACTAAAATTTCAATATGTTTGTGCTCCTATGCAACCTCATTAAATCTTTATGGTCAAGCGTAAAATCTCAACGCTGATTGCTTCTAGTGTCTCAAAAGACTTTCAATTTACTGTTTATGTTTATTAATGTTAGGTGAATATGGGTGTGAAGTGGAAATTGCAGCCAAGACAACAACTAGTGCTACCTTCAAATGGGAATGCAACACTCCAGCAACGCGTCCTATTACAGGTAAACTTCAGTGTACTTCAAGAATTAAGTCGAACTTGATGCATTCATCAACTCAGAGGTAAGGTGAATGTAAATTTCCAATGTAAACATGAAAGTAAAAGCAAAAGAGCCTTTCAGCAATTACAACAGCGTTTGTGTTTCACTTTAAATGAAGCACCCTGACCAATTGTGCAGAATAAAAAAAAAGACAGTGAGTAAAAAGAAACTCCCCCTTGTGCGACTCAGACTTGAACTCAATTCCTTGTATTTACTAGCTGGTGCTCTTCCAACTTAGTAAGCGTAATAATAAACAAATAAGTGTGTAAAAGTTACACGATTTCAGTGTATTAGCGCTACAGACCAGATTTCTCAGAATATAAGATACACTAATCTGACAGGTAAGAAAAAACTGACTCAACTCTTCTCGATAAGGACCTACCATTTATTAGTAAGACGCACAACTAAGTTAAATCCCTACTTTTTTATACTGTGCCACTGGTAGGGTGAGTTCATGGACCACACGCAATGCCTAGAGAAGACGCGTGGCATGGAGTTTGATAGGAATTTTGCTGCCCATCCGAGTCAGCTTGTTTGTTTAAGTCAAAAGCACACGCATAAATGCACGAGCGAATCGTTCGTCCGGCGCGCGGTACCCCGATCTATTGGGATTAGAAAAAACCGCTCACCGCCGAGCGGGATGCGGTGGCCGCGTGTGTTGAGTTGCATTCTGGAAGAGAAAAATGGGGGACTACGTACTGCTGCTTGTACGAGTGGGAACTTCGCTGCTTTCCCTGACGCAAAAGCTTGCATGTAATTTAATAATTGGCACATATTTGTTCTAATGCAACAACCGGCAAACTTCTCATGGCGTTATATTGTGTGGCTTGTGCCACATTGTCTCATTCACATATTGTCGAGTGAGCATCGCGTTTCTCTCCAAGCTTCCGCTCGAAACGGCCATAAACATAAAGGCGATTTGGAGCTCGCGGGCCGCGGATACTACAGTTGCTTGCGGATGGGCAATCCCCTTGCTTTTCTACACCATGTAAGCTATCGGCGTCCGCTTAGGCGTTGTCTTTTTTCGATGAACACGCCCTTAGGTGGCCACTGAAAAAGGTTAAACCATTTCAGATACTGGTTGGGGGGGGGGAATTGAGGCTTAATGGCGTGTCGACAACTTGGTCATTAGCGCCAACCTCAGTCACAGTGCAATGGTCCGGGTTGCCACTGCACCACACATTACAGAGATGTTATTCAAACCCCTAACCAGATACTGGTTGGAGTATTCCTGAGTGTTCCGGGTGCGTCGTTGGGAGAGCATTACACTTACAAACTGGAGCTCCTCGCTCGGAGTACAAGTCGGAGCAGTAGACTTTTCTTTCTTTCTCTGATATATCTCAGTTGGCAGAGCAAACTGGAGCCTTTTCTGGACTATTTTTAGGTGGTTACTTTGTTTGTTGGTTGCTATCTTTTAGGATGGGTGTATCCCAAATGAAAGGGTGAAATGGAATGATATTTGACACATCGCGTGAAGGCCACAGAAGGATTGATGAGCTCCAGTTTGCTGGAAATTAACTAATTTTATTCAGAATATACAGCAATTTTTTAATACGATGGTCTCAGATTCCCCAATATTAATTTGTAAAGCCATAAAGTTAAAGAATCCCGACAATTTCTATACCATGTTTATGGTTAAAAGGTAAACTATTAAAAAACGAAAAAATAAAACATGATTTCTTTAATGAGAAAGCATGATTTTGTATGATTTTCGCTGTTGGCTAATTTCTTATTTTCTTTAATGAGAAAAGACTTTCGACGATGATCAACGTTCATGATTACGATGACCAAATAATATTATTTTTTGCCTGGATTAGCAGAAAAAATAATGTTTAATCGTCCTATTTTAACCGCAGGACCTGGTTATCTAACTTGTATTGCTTTCCGAATATGCAACGAGATTTCGTATTCGTGATTACAATTTCTTCTGTGGTAGGTTATCGAATTCAGGCTGGAGCTTGCTATGAGACAATGCTGGATTTACCCACACCTCCTGACTACAACACCCACACCATGGAGAATTTGACCTGCGGCGTTCATTACATTTTCGTTGTGAAAGTAGTAGATCAAGGTCGTTACAGCAGGGCAGAAATCACTCTAGGAGACATAGGTTTGTATCCTTTCTTTTTCTTACTGTGTTGGGCCTATAAAACAGCAAAACAGCTTTATGAGTTGAAAACTCCGTAACTATGCGGCTTTGTGACCTACAGTATGGTCTTGCAGTCTAACTCTTAATCGGTAGGTAAGTTTTCTTATCGCCTAGCAGGTTAGGGCAAAGTGGCCTGATGGTTAAGCATGACTATCTCATATCCCAGCACTCCTAGTACCAGCCTGACCAGAGCCATCTGAGGCACTTTCGGGAAGAAAAAGGCCCTCTGATGCCTCGTGCTTATGTAGATTGTGATAGATCTTCCGGATTTCCCACAGGAATTACCAGCACAATTATTGTACCTATTTCCTTCGAGCACCATGTCTTTAACTTTGAGCGCTTCAAAGTGTTAAGTAAAAAAGGGTTTGTTTTACGTTGAAAGATTTACCGTACGTGGAAGTTGTTCCCTTTAATCCCTTAATACTTACACTGCTGTGCTTCAGAAACGTGAACATTTGAACACCTTTATACCCTACAGGTCGAATTTTTTCCGTGCGTATACTAGATAAACCCACCCACTTTTGAAATGTACAAAAACAAAATAAAGAGCAAAGTCCTTTTGTTTCCCTTGAACATTAAACACGTAAAAATTGAAATATTTCTGCCACTGTACATGCGGTCATCGGTAAAAAATAAAATGGGGCAAAAAACACACATTTGGACAAATTAACTCTAAAAGGACATGCCTAAATTTCAGAAGTCAGTAAAGTTGCGAAGTTCCAAACAGGTTTTAGACATATCCTATTATAGTTATTGCTGCAAACTTGTGTTTTTTAGCCACTTTTTATTTCCACTGTTGATGGCCATCAAAGAGGCGGAACATTTTTATTTTTATTTGTTTAGTGTTTATGCGAAACACAAGGACTAGATCCTTTCATTTCTTATACGTTTTAGACCCTCGTGCTCATGTTTTTATGCATAATTATACCGTATTGCTCAGTATAAAGATGATTAAAAAATGTCTTCATTTTAGGTTTTTTAATTTTTTTAAACTAAGTGTCTGTCT
>JAHWFP010170456.1:0-16340 GCA_023313725.1 Lithobius niger
CTCCTGGGTGAAAGCCAGAAATCCTAACCGCTAGACCACATGGGACTGCGATATGCAACGAGCTTATTTGTAGTTAAGTGATAAGTAGAGTACCAGCATAAGGTTTCATTTGTAGTTTACAGCAACATACTGCCTGCCTTATAACCTTCCGCCTGCCTTACGCGTATTTACCACCGCTAAGGTCAACTGAGACGGTAGATTCGTTCCTCGCAGCGAAAAACGAAGCTACTGTCTCAATTGGCATTGCGCCTAATAGTCCAGCCAGCGTGAACCCATTAATTGTGTCGTCAAAAACCGAAATGATTCTTGTATTTTAAAATCACAATTTATAATTTTCTAGACTAATGTCTTATACTATTGAAATAATTAATTTTAATTTTTACTGCATTAGCCTTCTAGATTTTTGGTCTCATAGTAATTACTAGCAAACGATTAAAATTAATACTGCGTACACACAGATAAAACTTCCAAGGTCATTGTAGGCGCGCGTTGTATCATTTATGTTCGGGACGAACGTAAATAAAGCTAGTAATATTCAACAGAAAATCTCCTAGACGCCACATTTAAAACGGATTTTTAGCAAGGGAAAGACTAACTGTAAGTAAATAGACCTTTGGGGGCCGTACTTGATGTGGAGGATCGAGAAAAATGGCGCTGGGAGGTATATCCCTTCAATAGCTATGAAAATTGTAATGGAAAATGAAGAAATGAATGACGTTAATGTGAACATAAAATTGATGACGTGAACCAAAAAAGAAAAAAAAAACCGAACGTTTAAAGGACAGAGGGGAAAAAAAAGCCTTCGAATATTTAAAAGATTATTAATTAAAAAAAAAAAAAATTTCCCATGCCGGGAGTCGAACCCGGGCCTCCTGGGTGAAAGCCAGAAATCCTAACCGCTAGACCACATGGGACTACGCTCTACTACGATCTTATTTATGGTTAAGTGATATACAGAGTACCAGCTAAATTTGTAGTTTAATAGCTATGAAAATTTTGATGGAAAATGAAGAAATGAATGACGTTAATGTGAACATAAAATTGATGACGTGGTCAAATAAGAAAAAATTCTGTAAAAATCTTAGGCCAGTTATTTCGTTAAAAAATTGATGTAATGTGCAGGTAATAACAATAATTCATGCAAAACCTCTTAATCCAGCGGCGTAGCTACAATGTGGCAGAATGCCACCGGCGTCCGGCTGGATGGAGCCCACGAAAGAAAAAATTGTGTAATAAAAAAAATATATATTATTAAAAAAAATTTACATTTAAAAAGGGCTCTAATATGCTTTTGTAAAGGCGGTAGGAAGCTTTTACCGAAGCTTAAGCGAGTTTTCTATTCGTTGAGTTGCCACGAACGAATGGGATGTAGTCGAATCCCGGAAAAAATATCCCAGGAAAAAATATCCCGGAAGAAATATCCACAGAAAAAATATCCCCGGGTAAAATATCCCTCGGGAAAAATATCCCCGGAAAAAAATTCCCTGGAAAAAAAAAAACACTACTCACTTTTATCTAAATTATTTGTTAGCAAGATGAATTAAAAATTCTTCACAATCACTTACTTAAAAACAAAAATGTTGCTTTTCCAGTTTAAGTATTAGCAGCACTTCTTCGAATATTGTGGCATATCCCCCCTGAGAAAGGTGGTAACGTCGTTGTCTCCAGCAACTATTTGCTGGTAAAGTGCCTTAAGTTGACAATAGAAAAACGCATTAGAGCTCACATCCTTATGGAACTCGCAGCTGTGAAAGCACAGAAATGAATAGTGAAGCCTTTTTTTTTTTTTTTGTGCAGTTAATTTGCTGGCTTTTTCGCTTCCTTTTTATTGTCATTGGTATGGCCTGGTTTAGTATGTGATTGTGTATGGCATTGTTCGCGTAATTTTATTTGTGAAAAAAAGGAGCAATATTATTGCGTAGTCCATGCATAGTCCATGCCCTGACAAACGTCTATTAAGTGATGGCAAAACACTAGACTGTGTCTAGATTTAGCGTACGTGAGCTCGTAGTTGATTCTTCATTGTTGCAGGCAGTTGTAGTATACCACGGTAAATATTGAGGAAAACAATTTGGAAACAATAATTCAAGTGCTCTCGAAGCCCGCACCAAAGTAACTAAACAAGTCATTCAGTCATGTCAGCCGCCCAATTTTGAGTCTGTATAAGGTCTCAAAATTATACACTTTTATCCGACTAAATGCGGGAATCTCAGTGTTGTTCCATCCTTCACTCTGATTATTTGAGCGTTGTTGATAAGCAAGTATTGTGTCCTGCGTGTTCCATGTGTTTGGTAGGTGATAAAAAAAAGTAAGCTAAAAGTGTATAGTGGTTTTTTTCCTGGGGACTTTTTTTCCAGGGATGTTTTTTCCGAGGGATATTTTTCCGGGGATATTTTTTTTCGGAGATATTTTTCCCGGAATATTTTTTCCTGGGATATTTTTTCCGATTACCATGTAGTCTGCCTCCGGAGCCAATGGCCATGCAAGCCGGCCCCCTTTTGTGAAAAGATCAGGGCCCACTTGACAGGAGTACGAAAAAATGGATATTTTCCAAATTGAAAAAAAATTTTAAAGCACTAACTCAGAAATTTGTCACTCGTTCATTTTTATGGCCCATCCTGCGTATTGCACATGGGCGTAAGGGCTAATTTGCCACCGGCCCCACCAAACGTAGGTACTCCACTGTCCTATTCCTCAACTATTTAATAACTAAATTTTTTTTAAAAAATAGGGTATAAAAAATACTAATGCCTAGTTTTGCGTCCTATTTTCAAAAACTATATGCGGACGCCAGTATTTATTTTTTCCCCCTTAGTTATAAAAAAAAGGAAAGTCGCCTAAGCTCAACTTTTCTAGTAAGGTAGCTTTTTTTTTATTGGACTTATCTAAGTTATCTTACTGAAGAGCCGGAAGCATATAACTTTTTTACCGGGACATTCCAGATCCCAAGAAAACGATGATTTTCGTTTTTTTCTTATTTTTCCAAATTACGTGCTCACTCGCGCTGCTGCTCTCGCGGCAGCTAAACATATAAGTTCAGATAAAGTGATCCGGCTGACGCCTGAGATCTGTACAGACGTTTCAGATTCGAACTGTCCGTGCAAAAAAAAATAAAAATAAAACTATTAGCGAGCCGGAACATGGAAGCAGATGGTGACGACGTGCCAGCTGTACAATGTTTGAATAGGCTGCACGAAGAGATAGTGAACTTGGTTTGTTCAAAAATGTTTGGCGGTGGTGTCTGCCAGTGCCAGTTAAGGGTCTATAACGTTTGGTAAAGTGTTTTTATGGTGCTAAGAGGGAGTAAGAGAGATGGAGAGAAAGAAAGAGAGATTATTCAACGTTTTTCAACCCATGATTAAAATAAAATCACTATCATATTAAAATTACCTAAAATGAGCCTCCGTTACATACAAAAGAGAAGAACCAGACTTACCAGAAAAACAGAGAGAAAACCAGACAGAGGGAGCAGGGCCGGAATTTAGGGGGCACGAGGCATTAAAAATTCGTTGGATACCCCAGTAGAAAAAAATTTTAAGGGCCAAACAATGCCAACTAGGACTCTGGGGACGCGTTGATAGCTCGCTGTCCCACCTTATCTGAAGCTGAAGCACATTATGGTACATCTCGACATGGCTAGCTTCTGAAAAATACTACTTTTTTTTCTCTTATTCCCGAGGATTTCACTTATAATTATGACACGTTTGTAAAAAAGGTATTATTATTTTATGATCACGCCGCTTTTTTTTTTTAAATATCCCTTACTTACAAAACTGTTTCCTACCGCGGGGGGGGGGGGATCGTTTGCTATTGCCCTTACGTTTCCTTGTAACTCTGGCCCTGAGAGGAGACAGACACAGACAGACAGGGAAAATGATCAAATGAGAGAGCGAGAAAGCGACAGACAAACAGACAGGCGCACAAAAAGAGACACAGCAAATGAGATAAGTCGAGGGAGACCTTTCAGCAACATTTTACTACTCATGATTGGAAAAAAGTCACGATTTTATAAAAATCACATAAAATATGCAGCTTAGCACTATACCAAACCACAGTGAAGGTCTAGACCCAGAGGAGGAACCAAAAGGGAACAAGAGACAGAATAACTTATGGGTTAGCGATGAGTCTAATCAAGAATTTATAGGGTTTGGGAGGAGAATTTGTAACTCTAAAAAGTCCCTATTGAAACACGTTAGATCGGTCCCCATTAGTTCAGTCCGAGTTTTCAGAGGGCGCCACGTGTTCCATCTGATAATTTTTGCTCATTTTTCAGCCCAAATCTAAAGTAAACTAAATTACAAGTAATGTAGGCTAAATAATAATTAAAAGCAAGCTAGTTTCGTTTAGTTTAGTTTAATTCTAGGCTAAAAACTGAATTGAAATACCCACATAAAACACATGGCGCCCTCTATAAACTAAGACTGAACTAATACGGCTGTATCCAAGGCGTTTCAGTATGGGTCTCAGTCACAAATTCTCCTCTTCAACCCTATATATTCTTGGTCTAATGTATTATAAAAGACAGAAAAAAAACACCACAGTGGGCGAGAAAGAGACACGAAAGGAATGGGCGAGACAGAGTGAGAGAAGGACAAACAAAGACAAAAAGAGGAGAGGCAGAGAAAGACAAAGAAAAGGATAGACACACAGATTTTTCAGCAATACTTTACTACACATTAGCATAAATTCAATATCGTATTAAAATTGTACAAAATTTACAGATGTGAACCAAAGGGAAGAAGAGATAATACAAAAACTTAAGGATTACCGATGAGCCAGTTAAGTATAAGGCCGGGTTTACGCAACCACTCGCTTTTACATTCTCGCAGCTAGAAGCTAGAAATCACCTGAAATTCCAACATGGCGGCGGTTTTATGTCTTCCACCTCGCAACGAAAACAGCAAACAACGTGAGTTCAGAAGCGTTTGGGAAAATTGTTTCGTCATGAGGAATTCTTTATATTATTGGCACGGATTATAAGACTGCAAGTATTTACTCAAACGATGTCGGATTTAGCAAATCCATTTAGCGTTGTTACCATGGCAATGTCACCTTTGCCATCGCGATCGAGTTCTAGCTGCGAGAATGCAAAGGCGAGTCGCTGCGTAAACGCGCCTTAAAAGAGAGAGAAAATATCGATAGAGAGACAAAGAAGGAGGTTAGGGACACAGTGAGAGACAGACAGTGAGACAGTAGGAAAGAGAGAGAGACAAACAGACGGAAAGACAGAGATAAAGAGAGCTATAGAGACAGAGGGAGAGACAGATGGAGACACAGAGAGACACTGGGGGAGAGAGAGAGACACACACACACACACACAGGCAGAGAGACAGATTGAGAGACAGACAGGCAAGGATAAAAGAGAGCTAAAGAGACAGAGGGGGGACACAGAGACAGTAGAAGTGAGAAAGCCAGACAGAGACACAGAGGGGAAGATAGATAGACGGACAAAACAGCGAGAGAAGCTGAAACAAACAGGCAGACAGAGACAAAAAGTTTAAACAAAAAAGCTGAACAACAATAGGTGGAATTTTTTAATCGAATAAGGGCTATGAATTCGTTAAAAACGTACAAGTTCCGGTAAAAGAAAAACGCCTTCGTTATACGGAGGAAGTTGCAGGATTAATGTATGTGACTCTGAACGAAAATGTTGATATCTCGAAAACTACTGGACAGAATTAAATGAAACAAAATCTGGGTTGCTTATTATGCTATCAGCTGTATTAATATACGTATTACATGTAATGGTACGTAGCCAAATATAATTGGCCGAGCGAGCAGCACGAGTTGATAACTTATAATATATCTTATAAATTACTGGATAGGATTGAAAAAAACAAAAACTGGATTAATTGTTATGATATATGCTATATTTTCTATACGTATGACATGAAATATTCAGCAGAAAAATATAATATGCAATTCAGTCTTTGTTTCATGAAAATCCTTTCACTGGTTTACGAAATATCATCAGATATCATTAAGTTTTTCTCGCTCGGCCAATTATTTTCAGTCAGTTAACGTAGTATTTAATAAGGGTAGAAATACAGTAGACAATATAATAAACAGTTCAGTTTTTGTTTCACGAAATCCGTCCAGTAGTTTTTGAGATAACTGATTTTCTCCATGGTTGTTATTACGAACCTCGATATAACGAAAAAGGGTGGGTTTTTTTTTACCGGAACTGTACATTCCAGTTTATTGTAGTCTAAAAGGTAATGTTAGCTTAAAATGCCCCGAATGGACAAAAGAGGGGGTTGGGAATGGCACTCTTCCCTTATCACCGAATGGGTTTAGCCAGGAGTGCATGAAGCGCAAGGTGTGAATTTAGTGCACTCGAACGTTTGACCGTTGCCTATCACGTGATCCTCTCGGTCTGTACATCGTCACTCGACTCACCGGTTTATTGAAAATAAACTTACGACTGTTGCATAGAATCGCACGGATTGGTGCATAGAATCGCACCAGCATCATAACTTTCTTACATCTTTAAACCAAATGATTTACCGACTGAGCAATCACACAGGAAAATCAGGTTTTTTTTTTGCAAATTCCTGATAAGGTGGATGCATTTTTGTAGTACAAAATTCGTTGCGTTAGGAGTTATTTCCATCATAGTCTAGGACAAAGCCTAATACTGTTCACAGTTCATACTCCTCGATTCTAACGGAACGCTTCATAAGCTCCTGCTGTAAGTCTTATACATACTTGTTGCGAACTTACATGTCAAACAATTTTCTCTGCAATCAGTGGCGTAAGTAGGACATCAGGGGCTCATTGACCTACAACTCAGGGCACCCCACTCAAAAAAAAAAAAACAACAATTACAAAGAATCGGTAAATAAATACAGATGCAAACCTATTTACGTTGCCTTTTGAACTTATATGTCAGACTACCTGAGCGAGAATTGAACCCACGACCTTTGGACCAAAGGCCGAAGTCCTACCGCGCAGCCATATTGACACGGCCAAATGGAAACGTCCATCTGTGAGTCTATATTTATTTATCACTTTTCGAGCCCATTTGACTTTCCGTCCTGCTTAATCCACGCTTTATTGTATGTTCCAAGGTGTGTACCTTGTGTGTTCCTTGGTGTGCTCTTTGTGTGTTTCTTGGAGTGTGGCGCACAAACAACCACCCCTCCAGTACAGATGGGAAGTGTTTGATTATATACAAAGAATTGATGGCGCATCCAGTAATTTCGTCTGTGTTGGGCAAAAAAAGAGTCGGCTAAGGAGCCTCAGGAAGGGGGAAAGTGGTGCTTCAAGTCATTTCAGCAATTTTACCACCTTTAAATCGTTAAAAAAGCCAATTTTTAGAATTTTTCTGTGGCAGTAAATGCCATATTTGTCTACTTTCATCAAATTTTACTTTCAACTTCGGATATTGGGGGGGGGGGGGGGAAAAAAAAATTTCAGTTACAAAAGCCCCGGAAGAATTCTTTGCAGTTTTGTGTTAGTGTATTCTAGTATTGTAATATTTTTTTTTCGAACTTTGTCAACCTCAGAACCACAGTAATTACAACACTGGCTGCAGTAGCAAAAAAATGTCCACAATCCATGTCTACACTTCCGCTACTATGTGTAACATCTAGACACACGCTAGTGTGTCGCGGCCAAGTAATAGTAGATCGTCCGATTGTAGACATCCGATTGTTAAAAACTGATTGTTGATGAAAAAAGGCGGCTGCACTAGCAGACTGTGTCTTTTAACTGAAACCAACTTATACCTGATTTCAGCATATTGGTGCAAATTCCCCATGAGGTAGAAAACTTTGCAAATCGTTTGAATCAGGTGTCTTGGGTCCAGTAACGAAGAAAACGTCAACACGAAAATGTGGGAACGTGTCCTTCGTGGAGAAAAAGTGTCCTCAATAACGTTGATTTGTGTTACTGGTAACTAGTAACTAGTCCGCAGGCTCCCATGTATTCTCATAGGGCATAACGACACGTCTACAGTTGATTAGGGAAAGTTGCCAGATCTAAATTTCTGCAAACAGGTAAGCGTCATATGGGGAAGTGCCTTTTTCTAAAATGGGGGTTGCAGCTAGAAGCACGTGGCTCTGAAGTGGCTCGTATGTGTAAAATTATTGTTGTAACCATTGTTTGTATCGTCATCCAACAGTAGATTATAACATGCTTAAGTGTTACACGCTTATCGTTTCAGTATCTAATTGTCAGAATTCATTGTTGTTGCAAGTAGGTGGTAGTAGTTAGTTAAACCCTTTTTTTTTTGGTAGTAGTTAGTCTGTGTGAGGTGTCAATTGGTGTTAACTGTGTGCGTAATAGTGTCCCGCCGGAACTTTTGCTAGATGCGGGAGAGATGGTGGGCACGGGTGATGAAGCTAGTATTGTGTGTTGTGTGGTGCTGTGTAGTGCGGCGTGGTGGCGACACGACAAGACAGGACGAATTGGTCACGTGGAGGCCTAAGTAGATTGACATTTGACCGTGAGTGGTAGGGGCACACATGGTGTAAGTAATGTTCATGCGGGAGAGGGTATGCTGTTCAGTGTGCGTGGTTAGAGACATATTATTACCCATTGTATAGGGTAGTTTTGGGGCGCATGGCATTTGACCACGGCCACAAATAAAATTCTAAATGGAAATGGCCGGGGCCTCAATAAAATAGGAGAAAATTGGAGAATGGTTCACTAAGAGACGGAATATGTTTTATTGCAAAGGTTTGGCCGTTTTTTTGTTACGGTACACGAATCCAAACTAAATTATCTGCCCCACGACGATAAAAGGGACAATTATGTGTCCGTGAACATCATGGTAACTAAGTGATTGAATGATTAACGTTAACCGAGGTGGGGCCAAGTGAGAAGGAATACGCTGATTGAGTAAACGAAGCGAACGAAAATCAGCGTCACACCGTGTCAATTTCGCTGACGTAACGGTTATTTCGGCAATGGCAAAGATGAAAATTATGAATGAGTAAATTTATAGACATGAAATTTCTCAAGAAAATAAGGTACAGATGACGATTACACCGTCTGATCTTTGCTTCATTCACAGTCCTCTGAAACTAGCGATAGCCACCCAAAACCCAAACTGGTATAAGAGAAGCCGTCAAGTTTCAAAAAACGGTTGACCTTTCAAAGTAGTGATATCATTCAACCAGGGAAAGGCCGCCAAGATTAATCCTATTAGCGAAGTTAATCGCACCGGATAATACTTTGGACGTTAAATGAAAACTTGAAGAGGACGGTACACGTACTCCTACTGAATTATCCACCCCACGACGATAAAAGGGTATGCTTATTATTAATTTATTAGGAGCCATTAGTGAAACGGACATTTGATTTTACGTAGAATTACTGTTCTCAAGTTAAATCTCATAGGGTAGAAAGACACGTCTACAGCTCATTAGGGAAAGTAAATCTAAATTTCGGCAGACAGGTAACGCGTCATATTTCGAAGTACCTTTTATCTAAAATGGGGGTCGCAGCTGCAGCACGTGGCCCTCAAGTGGCTCGTAAGTGCCAAATTATTGTTGTAACAGGTAGAGGGGCTGATTATACCGTGAAATTCTCTGTACATTTACAAGCCTATGCAAGTTCTGACCGTGTCAATTTCACTGGCGTAATGGCTAATTGGACCACGGCAAATGTGAAAATTATGAATGAGCAAATTTATAGACATAAAATTCCTCCAGACAGAAAAGATAGAGGGGACGATTAAACCGTCTGATCCTTCGTTCGTTCACAGTCCTATGAAAGCTGTGATATCCACCCAAAACCAAAACTGGTATAAGAGAAGCCGCCAAGTTTCAAAAAAGGGTCGACCTTTCAAAGTAGTGATGTCATTTAACCAGGTAAAGGCCGCCAAGGTTAATCCTGTTAGCCAAGTTAATCGCACCTAATAATACTTTGGGCGTTAAATGAAAATTTGAAGATTGCTACCGCCAGTAGCAATGTTCTATTTTTTATTTAACTTTCGAACTATTAGTAGGTGCGAATAACTTGGCTAATAGGATTAACCTTGGTGGCCTTTCCCTGGTTGAATGATATCACTACTTTGAAAGGCTGACCCTTTTTTTGAAACTTGGCGGCTTCTCTTATACCAGTTTTGGTTTTGGGTGGATTTATAATACATTTAATTTGTTGCCTATTATCGCATTCATTTAACAGAAACGGGAAATTAATCGTAAATAAATAACGGTTGGCTACCAATTAGCGTTCGGCGAGCGAGAAGGTCTTGTTTCGTAAACCTGCCCTAAGAGTTCCCTACGACATGTTGAAAGCTATAACTATTAAAAAAACACACACCTCCACATCAAGTTCGGTCCCATAGCTCTATTTAACTACCGTTATTAATCCTTTTGCTAAAAACCAGATTTAACTTGGCGTCTACGAGATTTTCTGTTGAATAGTGGGAAACATTACGCACATCCTAACCGAATTTACGATTTGGCGTACTAAGACGTGGGCTATACCTTCGTGAATTAACCGTTACGTATCATTGTATTCGGTTTGTGACGACACAACTTTTGTGTTCTTGGTGTCACGTGACCGTCGTTTCGTCTATACTATCGTCCATGGGTACGATAGTATTAGGAAGTATTGGTCAGAGCTGAACACATTAAGTCGTTTTTCCGCCAAACATCTTCCTTTCCCCCCTTCCCCCTCCGCCCCACTCCCCCATCAAAAAGAAAACCGTTGCTATCACTTCCACTACCAACACTGAAATAAGGTTCGGAACACTTTATGCAAGAAATCGGAATTTATTAGCTGGTTTAAAAATGTTGAAAAACAAAATTAGACTTGTAAAATTGTCAGGCGTACAGTTTTTACTCAGAACTGCAAGCATGGATGTTTTACGTATATGACTAAGTGCAAAACTGAGCTGCAAGTTCTTGGAATGTGTTCACAATTCATTACCCGATCACTTTATCCCATAATTTTGATCCGCTAAATTCAGCACAAAATTTCCGATAGCAAATCTTCATACGTCCATTGGGATCACTGGAATTGGTTTTCACTGTAAAAATAAAAAAAAATAAAAAAACCAACGGTTAAGTAATACAGCAAGCAAGAAGCATTTAAATTCAAACAATATTTTTTAGGAATTCTCAGCAATGGCCTCACAACAAGGACTAGCCCGAAGGTTAGGAAGCGTGGGTCTATTTTCCGATATATTTATCGCGATAATTATATCCAGATGAACAAATTTTTTTTTTTTTTTGTTTTTTGTGTGATCGCATCTTAAATCAAGAAGGCCAAATGTTAAATCAAGAAATGTGAAATTCGAATGACAAGTGTTAAATCAAGAAACTCAAATGTTCAATAAAGACGAACAGGATTTAACTAATAGAATAAACCAAAGTAACAATTGATCGCCTCAGATTTATAAATATCTGCTTTTTTACGCTCGATTTTGTAATTACTGCAAACATACCCATATGCAAATTTACACATATTTCAATGAAGCAAAATATTACCAAGAATTACCAAAAGTCGTGCCCTAAAACAAACCATTTTCTGCTTTACACTCGACGCTCCATAAAAGATGAGCCAGTCAGATTAAGGTTACTAACTTCACCATTCGCCCAAGCTTAAAATAGAAACAGCTGTCAATCATTGCTCATTTTCCAACAATAAACTGGCGGCAGAGGCAACTGCAGTACCTAAAATATTAAACGCGGCCTTTTCAAATTTGCGAAAAGCAAAAATTCTTCGAATCAAATTGATGTTCTAGTTGACAATTAGGGTTTTTAAATTACTAAAATTGAAAAGAAATATGAACTTCTTTGTAACCATTTGTAAATGTTGGTGTTATTGACAATCGAATTCAGCCAGTTGTACCACGAAGTTTAATTTAACCCATTTACTGATTACCCCAATTTTTAAAGGGGCTAGTAGACTCCAGGCTGTTAAGTATAGTCCAATTAGTTTAAATGCGCATCTACCAAAATTATTTGATAGAATGCAAAACAGACCAATATACTTGTAAATGTACAAACTGTCTGAAAATGTGATGCATGGTTTTAGGAAGGGGATGTCTACAACTCAGTGGCGGAACTACTGACTCTTCAGAAGGTGCAGTGCACAGGAGACTGCCCATCCTGGGGGTGGGTATATTTTCTGTGGCTTTGTCCGAATAACTAGATTTATTTTTGAGTTTTTTGTATTGCAACCCGATATCACAATACCCTGCTTTGCTATCACTACGTGTCTTTCAGCCATAATCCGTCAGCATGCCTTTTTTTCTGATGAATTTTCTAAAATCCCAGAAAAAAGAACTTCACATAGATAAGTGTCTGTCATGACAGGATTTAGATTAGGAAAAATGTAAGCATTGGAAGGAAGTATGATGAACAAGAGAAGCCCAAAGTAAATTTAAACAGTGGAAACATTATAGTAGGCTAAGCACTTATCCAACAATTTATGCTTGGACGTTGACGGTAGACTTATGAAAACGAAACCGGAAGTGATGCTTTTCAACGCGCACGCGCAAAACGCCTCGATACGTTGAAAACAAGTCAGCGACCGAACACGCCGATGGAGTTCGTGCCTTACGTATTGAACTCAAATATTGTACGTTATTTTATTAATTTACACTTAAATTTACAAACAAAATCAGCATGGCTGAAAAAAAGTAGGGAACTGTACATCTGAAAACGGGAAAACAGTAGGAAAATAAGGAATTAGAAAAAATAAGTAGGAAATAAGGAAAAAGTAGGAACTCTACCACCCCTGTCAACATTACCCGACGTTTCGAGCTGACTCCAGGTCATTATCAAAGGAATAAAAACAAAATACGCTTCAAATTGCATAAAGTTGCAAACAGACAGACGAATGCAGGCAAAACTGTCTAAGTCAAACAATAACTCGACCAAGTTTAAAAAGGCGAATTAAAAAAAGTCAAAAAATTTAAAAGGAGAGTAACCTCTTTGTTCTGAAACTGTCTGTTTGCAACTTTATGCAATTTTTTTTTTTTTTTTTTTTTTTATCCCGTTGCTAATGAGCTGGAGTCAGCTCGAAACGTCGCGTTGTGTTGACTTTATGCACTTTTGGCTTCTCTTGTTCAACATATGACAGGATTTACGCAGGAAACCTAACTTGTCTATGAAAATAATTCGTTTAATAAACACACAATAAGCAGGTTAATAAAACCTAGTGTATTACTAAACACCCCCCCCCCCCCCCCCCCCCCACCAACCCACACGAGTTTCTATGACGATGTTCTGTAATTAATGGACCAACTCGATCACTTAATGTTTTTTTTTACAACCTTAAAAAAGCGTATGACAAGGTATGCCTTGAAAAATTACTCTGTAACCTTTAGCCTAAATGGTTGGAATTACTGGGCCAATTTAGCTGATTGGATTCAACACCGATTCACACAACGCCACATTGCAGTCGAATTGGACATTGATTTCTAGCGGGCCAACCCACGAATCGGTTCTCGTTACAGTTCTTTTTTTCTAGTTTTATTTTTAATTTCGGTGAGGGAGCACAGATTATTCAATTCAAGCCTACCGACGAGATCAAGAACGCCGCGGAGGTGGCAACCAGTAAGGTTTTTATTTTGTCTGTTCAGGCATCAATTGATGAAACTAAAGTGGAGTGTGATAGGGCCAATGATAAAATTACAGTATTACCCTTGGACCTAAACAATCCACTGGTAGATTACAGGTTAGAAAATAAGACAATAAGTAATAGTTATTGGTTAGAAACTATTGGTTATCGATTTTTAACCCACGGCTGCGATGATTTGCCTGTCGAGCCGGCCAAATCATCGCAACCATGGGTTAAAAATCGATAACCAATCGGTTATAACCTATAACTGATTTATATCACGGTTGGGACGTCCAGCTAACTCGTATTTAAATAAAATGTGTTTGTGTTTGTGTTTTGTGAAAATTGCTTCAAGAAAACTGTGATCAATCAGTATCTCGATACGAATGAAGGTCATACCATTTTAGTTTGTGGAGGGGGAAGTGTCTGATATACGGACGAGTTCTTTCGCTCAAACTTTGTGGAGGGAGGGTGGGAGTTACACAGGTAAAGCGTCAGTTTTTGGTGGGTTTACGCTGGAAGCTCGATCGTGTTTTCGAAGCGTTTATCGTGTTTGGAGTGAATAATTCGATATGTGACATAGCAAGGATAACGTAACATTGCTGGGACAGTCTGGAAATGTATGTAATTCATTTTGTGCGTTTGTAGTTTGAGAATTGTTTAAAAAATACGGTTATAGGGTATTGGTATGAATGAAGGTCATTCCATTTTAGTTTGTGGAGGGGAGGGGTGCGGGAGTTAACGCTGATTGAATAAGCTTAGGTATGGGCCAGACATGTGAGAGTTTGCAGGGAGGATTTTATTCCTTTCGTTTTGTACGTTTTGATTGCGTTACGTTTTTTTTTTTTTTTGCATGCTGTATTTGGTTGTTGGTGGGGGCGTTCCCGGTGTCCTGAAGTGTCAAAAGTGTGGGTTATCGGCAAAAGTGTGAGGTAACTTTTGATTAACCCACACTTTTTGCGATGACGCACATTTCCGGTGATGGTTAACGGGATTTAACCTACGGAAGTTTAGCATGGCGTTGAATTAGCGTGACGTCACAGCCGTGGTAAAAATCCTGTTAGCATAATGCGGGATCTAGGAATGCTAGTTGACAGCGATTTTTCCTTTGTTAATTACATTGCAAATATTGCCCAAAAAGCTAATGCTGTGTTGCATCTCTTGCTAAGAACAGTCTCCTCTCGTGATGCAATGGTTTTACTTCCGTTGTATAAAGCTCTAATACTGGAACATGGAGTTCCATTCTGTTCATTGAAGATTCCAAAATATTAGACGGTGTACATTGAGGGTATCTAACAAGAAAAGAGTTAAAATATGCGCAGCCCAGCAGACAGCCCGAAAAGTAAAGTGCAAAACAAAACAAAGGAGTGTCTGTTTGTCTGGCTTCACGATAACTCAGTTTTGAACCATCGTCCAATTATTTTAAATTTTTTACATGCATTTCTTTTTGTGCATTTAAGTTCTTAAATAAGTTGATTTGGTATGGGATTTCACGGATTTTGACTCGATAATTACAAAATTATTGAGCCATCATTAGTCCGACATTAGTTGTAATTAATTTTCAGAGAAACTATTCAGAAAGTACAACTAAGACACTTAATGCGTAAATGTAAATGACACGTAAGAAGCACATTATATCTTTGTCATGATCAAATTCAACTAATTCACAAACCATTGAGTCTTCGTTGATTTTGATTAAGCTATACGTTTAGCCCTGATAACGATGCCCAGCTACGCCAAAATTTTAGCTTGTATAAAAAATGTTGGTACAAGCATTGAGCTGTCACATTATCCTTTTTTTTTTATTAATCATTTTTACCATTCGACGTCACGACAACACATTATTAAACATACCTTCAATTGTGCCGTTTCGGTCGATAATTTCTATTCCTGGGACGCCAGTAGGGGGAGCAGCATATGCAGCAAAGACAAAAACCACAAAAAGAACGATCAGTCTTTTTGAAAACATGGCGTCAGCGAGAATAGCAGCAGGTCGAATATCTGTAAGAAAATCTGTAGTTAGATGCTAATTATACAAAACCCAAGAAGTAATTTGTTTAACCAATTGATTAGGTAAAGTATTCCACCAATATGCTCGCACACGCTTGATCTAATAAAGTGCCACGTTAGACAATTAGTCAACAATGTTCCATGTTGATGTGTGTTAAATCTACAAAATCTAAACCACAGAAGACTAAAAAATAATTCCATCCAATCACAAGCAGAAGTATATAGCCTACGCGTGAATAATACTTAAAAAACATCCAACGAATGCATTGTTCATTTTGCAATTTCAGACTATCACATTATTTCTTTGTGGCTGTGACGAGGCAGAAAACCACCATAGTATTCCGGATGTCTGCCCCACAGTGCTAGTATAGTTTCAGGCGTCAAGTGCTTCGAGCTGAAGCTGCTATTTTCGTGGAATCTGCCCTTACCTAGCAGATATCATTCCTGTCGCATCATGGACTAGTCCAATTGACGATGTACATACACCATTAGAAAGTGATGTAACAAATTTCGTTCCAATCCGTCCTTTCGTCCAGACTACAAAACTGCATCCAATCAACAAACCAACCAACCAACCAATATTTTGAAATTTGGCGTCCGATTTTAGGCTATGCTACGCTCCACCAATTAATTTAACCTCCTAATCTGACCTCTATCAGTTTTTTTAAACAATTAATTGGAGATTCTTTTCAGGATTATATTTTTCTATGACGCTAATTAATCGTGATCTCCATGACCGAAACTAAGCGTCCAAGACTACCCAATACATACAGTAAGCTCGGGTAGTTGAGTCATCTAAACGCTTT
>JAHWFP010170457.1:0-16444 GCA_023313725.1 Lithobius niger
TTATTAAACTAAACTGGTTGGGGAGACAAGTAGTGCTAAAAACAGACAAAGAGTTTGCCATTACATATGATTTAAAATTAAAATGGTTGGAGATGTAAATAGCGCTAAAGCATACAAAAAGTTTATGTAATTAAATGTGATTGAAATAAAACTGCTTGGGTGTAACAACCATACTAACAAAGAATAAAAAATTATGTAATTAAGTCATGGATTTGTGCTAGGTGTGGACTAATTTCAGCGGCACAAAAGTGAGAAATGCAACAATGAGCATGACGTGGCCAAGTGGTTTAGGGGCATGGCTCCCCTGTCAAAGATGGCAAGAAGTTATTGTGCCACTGACCTTAGTAAAAAGTATTCTACAAAGTACACTATTAAGTTGAAAGAATTAAAGGCAATTGAAATTGAACTAATGGCCAGAGATGTTTTAAGTGATCTGTAAATTAGATTTTTCGCGAATAAGCTAAGTTAGTTGAAACCATGGCACAAAAACATTCTGTTTGTAAACATCTATCAAATTTTTCTTAATACTTTTACGATTTAGGTTAAATTTAGATTCAAATATAATAGCAAGGTGCACCCATATTGCAGCGTCAATACACACAAATTGAGAACGACAAAATCCAACCATGCTTCAGGAAAGTCTGTATTCAACTACATTATCTTACGTTTAGTCTGAAAGTTACAAAGAGCCTTCACAAACCACACCGGAAGTATCAGTATCCTCAAAATAAAAGTTTAGAATTTCCTCGAAGGCTGAAAGGCAGGATCACCTCCTTAGCCTAAAACATACAAGCTAAGTTTAAGAAAAGACTAGAAAGGGGTGGATTGAACTCGTTAGCCTCAACAACACAAGCTAAGAAGTTGCCCAAAAGCCAGAAAGGGGTCGGTTTAACTTGTTATCCTCAAAGGTACAAGTGAAGAAGTTGTTCAAATGCCAGAAATGGACTGGCTGAACTCGTAAGCCCCAAAAAATATAAAACTTCTTAGCTTGAATTTGTAGGCTAACAAGTTGAGCCAGACCTTTTCTTAAAAGCCTGAATGGGACCGGTTCAACTTATCCTAAAAAATGCAAGTTAAGAAGTTGCTGAAAGTCTAAAAGGCACAGGTTCAACACGTTAAATGCAAATGCTATCTCAAGATAAAATCCCATCTTAAAATGGTCGTTGGCATTAATTAGTATGTTCTACGTTCTGACAATGCCACTCGTAAATTGCTGTAAAATATTCTGCAAAAATTAGAAAGTATGGATACTTCAAACATTGTACCAGTCATATAACATACAGACGCACACACACTAGTACAAAAAAAAAACATAAAAGCACAAAAAATACAGCAAGAAAAGCCATGCGCACTACAGAACACTGTATTAACAATTCACTAAGAGATCAATGTTTAACACACTAACGATACACTAGTTTAAAAGATAAGACATATATATGAACACATCATTTAAAAGCAAAAGTTAAGCAATGATTCCAGAGCTGTTGTTTAAAAACTAACCACTATGGAAGCCCTAGGCCCTGTAGAATTTCCTAGCCCCAAGTGTTCAATAATTGCGGTGTCTTTTGTTGGGGACACAGGGCCGTTGCCCCTCACCCCCCCCCCCCTTACAAATCCGTCCCTGAGGAGTGGTACTAGTAAAGGACTCCAATACGTGATTGGTTGTGACGAAGGCATCCATACGTTGTAGTAGTACTTGGGGCCATGCCCTTCCCCCAATGCCCTTTCTGATGAATTGTGACTAAATTCTGATGTTGTATTACAAAATCGTATTTGAAAATAAATGAAAGGTCTACAATAGTTAATACGAGATTATCAGGATTCAGGTATAGAAATTGTGATGTCTTTTATTAAAATTATTTTTTTAAGTACGCTCTGCCTACAGGGCTGCCTACAGTGAAATATTTTTATTCTTTTTCCTTTTTTTTCAAATGCACCCCCTTCCCCTTTTTTTTTGAAAGTCTCGCCGTGGATACCTACACTCGTGAGCCCCTTGCGGGCCCACCCACTCTACTTAGTTTTAACTATGCATCGAATGCTATAGGTGTCAATATCAAAATTTTACTTATGAAACCATAACCAAAATCCAAAATATTAATATGAATATGCTACACTTGCCATATTGTAGTACAACTAAACTTACCTGCTACCTGGATTAATTCACACATCAACACCACAACAAAATAGTTAGGCACAAATAATTAAAAAGAGTTGTAAACAGCATCAATTGATTTGGATGTTGGGAGTTGAGACGACTGATTTCAGGGATTAGTCTCTCCTAGCGGCAATTCGTATAGTCCTATCACTCACAATACGTGTACGGTTTCGGTAGTGGTACTTGACAACAGATGTCACTGTCGCACCCTACTCAACCATTTGTGAGCGGCAAGCTGGCAATTCTTTTCCATCCAGAGATCTTGCAAAACATGAATATTGCGTAAACAACTTTACGTTAAGCCTGTTTATGTAGACGTATTTTGATGGTAACTTCACACCATACTCTTGTTTTGCTAAACCATGCAATGGAAAATAAAATCGCGGGATGCAACAACACAGAAAACACATGCTGTTGCTTTTTGCAAATTCATGACAAAGAGCTGTAAACAAATCACAATAAGAATCATGGACGAACTGGAAATGAACTAAATTGATGGTTAACTTCTTTTCCATTCGTCCATGAATATTATTGTGATTTAAGACATTATGGAGATGGGTTAAGACAGGGTTGAGGGAGATAGGAGTTAAGAGCCGTACCACTTGAAACAGGTTATTAATACCTACTTAAAAAACACTTGCCTTTTGTGAGCCCCCAGTGAACTCTGGGCCTTAGGCATGTACCTAAGGCGACTATACCTAAAGGTGCTTCTGTGAATACAACACTAGAAATGCGCACAAAGCTGAGGCTTGCAAAATTAATCAGGTTTGGTTTTCTCACAGAAAAGCCAGTGTATTCATAACTAAGGCTACAGTTACTATATCCATCATTAATAAACAAATAATAAATAAAAGCTGAAAAATCATTTATGAACAACAAAAAATGATGTTAAGGAATTATTTTTTGGAGTTAGTCCATCAGTTTTAGGTGTGCTGGACACAATAGCGGATTCCGGATGAAATTTTAAGAGGGGCGCTTACAAATCAGCTAGTGATGGAGAACACCACAGTTCGATAACTGCCGCAGTTGTAGAACTTAGGGGGTGGGGTGAAAACCTCTAGTTTCCTAAGCTTCTGATGGTAATAACGTTTTAAGGCGTTAAGTGCATTAGAATACTTCTACAAAGCAGTATTTCTTTTTAGTCCGGTAAACGAACGATAACCCCACCAATTTCCGTTAATGGTAATAATTATAGGTACAACAATTTTAGAGATTTGGGGGGGGGGGTGGCACGTTGGGTGTTATCGCTCCCCCACCCCTTTCTTGATCCTGTCTGGGCTGAACTTAATGTAAGTAGAATTTTGAAGCTTTGACACGAGAGGGGAAACCACAAGATGTAGAATGAGAAATGGGATACTAACTGTGCAAAAGTCAACCAATCCGAATACATGTCAATCGCTATTAATGGTACAAGCGATTCACCTATTTAAGTTGGACGTTAAGAAAACAATATTTTGGAGGGACGTCTTCGATAACGGTGGTAATTTCTCACAAATTATATGTATAGGAATTAAAAACTGACTGGGATTCTGAAAACTGAAACTAATGGTACCTGTAATTCTCCTCAAGGGGCTTACATTTTGTAATAATTTTATAATACTGTTCTTTAAGAGTTTCATAAAAATGCATTTTTGGGTTCATGTCACCTTCCAAGAAAGGTTCGAACTGAATTCTGTGACTTGTCTCCCAAAATGCATTCTTAGCACGGCTGCTTCTAATCCTATGAAGTTTTGATTATATTTCCTGAAATCATCAGCTTCCATGTCAGTTGAGCAACAATCTAACAATAACCAATAACCAGACTCAAAAAATAAGACACATTGGTCTATCACTATGTATCATTCCCACAAAAGAAGGGTTTTGTGGTTGCATTGCGGTCACTGACAAATGTCTCTGGCGCAATATCAATTTACTTGTTTAGGGAATAGGGATCAGCAAAAAAAATTAAAACTAGTAAACTATGGTTTGGCTTGACTATCACTGTACACAATAAAAAAAACCTATTTAAACACGGTTAAGTTTCGGTGTGCATTGCTGGTTATGTTTTACATGTGTATAATGATGTCTTATTGTGACAAAAAGAAGTACCAGCTAAAGACTACATCAGCAGTTTTTACAATATCGGCCTAAACACATTTAAGGCCTTTCCAAGACATGCTTGAGTGAGAAAGAGTAAAGTATTTAAATAAATCATTGGCGAATTTTGGGCAATTATTTATCCTCATACATTTTAAGATAGGGTTAGTGAAAATAAACCATAACTATGTTGCAGTGTCACTTAAATATGTACCTCAAATAATGGACATACGTAGTCACAAGCAGCATTGCAGACACAGCAGGAAGGCGTTATACAGTATGCAACCTATGGTGGGATAATTTACAATGAAGGTTCCAAGCTACGATGGTGTCTTCTCTGATTATTCTTTTCGACATTTTCTTTTTTACACACATGTAACGTTGTCCACAGGTGCTACGGAAAACTGTTCAACATGAATGCCCCCTGTCGTTAATGAAGTGCGCAACCTTTTGGGCTGTTTGACATGGTCACACAATAAATATTTCATATTCGTTGCCGAAGGAATTCACACCAAGTAAATATACAATAAAACGGACACAGTGTTTTGTGAAGAAACGATCATTTTGTAAAACCTGTGCCTGTACATAAGTTGATATAAGCAGCCTTAAAAGTAAAGACGGTGTACCAATGATATAGACCAAGAGAAGGAGCAGACACAGCAAATGCAAGAAAAGGCAAAGCAAATGTCAGAAGAGAAGTGTACTCTGTTAAAGCAAGGTTTTGCCAAATCCTAAGTAAATAACGTTTAGTAGTTTTGTAATTTATGTTACAGTCCACGTGACAATTAGGGTAACATTTTGTAAATAGTTGGCACTTTCGGCACCAAAACTTTTAGGATTACTAATGGCTAAAACTATTCAACTTTAAATTAGTTTGTCAACGACTCTAGTGTTAGGTGATTAGCTCATTTGCTAGGCTAGCCCTAAGGTTTGTTAAAACAGACCGAGTTGTACATTTTGACCGAGATGACATAACAAAAAAAAAAATTCAACGATGATACAAAATAATGTGGTCTACTTTCAATTTAATGGCAATAAAAGAGGGAGCACAAATAACACTAGTCGGAAGGCGGTTCCAAGGCTGAATGTGCTGCTGTAGTGGCGGGCAGAGGGAGCGCAGACAACATGGTTAGAAGGGTATTAATGACCTGATCAGTAAAAGAAACAATATTGGACACCGTCACTACAGAGACTGTCATCAGGCTGGAAAATGTGTCCATAGGTAAGGGCGAGAAATGTGGAAATCAAGAAGGCAGCAATGAATCCCAAATAGGTATACTAAATTATATAGTTCGTAGGAGTCATTCATGGATGTAAATGACGATAAAAATTCTCACCAAACTTGCAACATCTCAATGTCCTCCAATGTCTTATCAATGTCCTCCAACATACCATGCGGCCCAACAAGCTGCATGTGTTTTTTTAAGTCTTTGATGACAAGTGTTGCCGTAGTCACAGGGATTAGGTGGTGTTAGCCCGTTTGCATATAGGGTTCACAACAACCTTACTACTTATACTTATAGCTTCCTTTTGAGGGAAGTTATCCCTCCAGAATGTCATTGATGGCGACGGCCAGTTAAGGTCCGTCACTTTCTTGTTTATTGTCACCATTGTGATGGTGTTCGTCGCCGTTTCCATCTTCCGCGTGACACAGCACATCAAAAAGGCAATAAGTCTGTCCTCCTGTCCGGCATTTTTAAATTTATGCAGGAGGAACAGATGTATGATAAGATCCAGATTTGCGGTTTGTTTAACATATCTGTAATGTGTGGAATAGTGGGAACCTGGGCCACTGCACTGAGACTAAGGTATTTACTAATGACCTAGCTGTCAACGCTATCAAGCCTCAACCCCCCATTAATTTAGTATAGGTTGTGGTGGACTTTAAAGGGAAATAAGGGCAGTTTATAAAGAATGTCAGTGTGATTACCTCCATCAGGCATATGGGACTAAGGATAACAACTAAATGTTAAGTGTATGGATGCAGCAAGGTTTTTAGTATTACATATTGTCCGTATGAGTGAACGGGCTAAGTTTTTAATCTTTTTCAGATATTTTAGAAGTAGAAAGAATAACATCTGAAGAGGGACAAACTAAGGAAATTCCAAGTAAGTAGCACATTTCCAAAATACTGCACAGAAATGACTACAATAACGTTAGACCCGTAAATGCTACAGCATCCTAATCAATAGGTGCAGCAGCGGGTTCTCTAGCCTTGCTTCAATTACTAAGCTTCCAGTATTTAACTTCAATCAACTGCATTGTGCTCCCTCTTAGTCACCATGACAACTAACATGCATATGGAGGAAGCGAGGTAGTGCACTAAAATCCACACACACTAACCAAGTACTGATTAACTTACTTTATAAACTACACTGCACCCTCTCTTATCCACCAGGAGCACTTACACACAGTGCAATTACACTGAGGAAGCACATTCAATTTGTAAGTCTGACACACCATACTAACCAAACTCTGCTATCTTACGTTGATTAAAATGCACTGCACTATCTCTTATCCGCCATGATTACTAACACGCAGCATAGTTGTAGTCAGGTAGCACACTAAATTGTGAAATCCATCACACCATACTAACCAATCTCTGATTGTTTTACGTTGATCAACAACACTGCTATCTCTCTCTCTCTTATCCACCACGACCACTAACACACAGTGTAGATGCAGTGAGGAAGCACATTAAAATGGCAAGTCTAACACACCATACTAACCAAGCTCTGATTATTTTGCTTTGAAAACTGCACTGCACTCTCCCTCTCTTATCCACCATGACCACTAACAGCAGTAAAGATTCAGTGAGGAAGTGAATTAAAGTTGGAAGTCCAACACAGTGTAGGCTAACCAAGCGCTGATCAACTTAAGATCAACTACGAAGCCCTCTCTCTCTCCTCTCTCTTTGCCACTGTGGCAACAAACACACAATGTAGTTGCAGTGAGGAAGCACATTAAAACTGGAAGTTTACCTGCCATGACCAATAACACGCAATATAGTTGCAGGGAGACAGCACACTAAAATGGTAAGTCTGACACAGCAGCTACAATTCAAGCTTAGCTTACTTTAATCAACTATCCTGCACTCTCACTCTTAGCCACCATGACCACTACTAACACACCATACATATTCAGTGAAATAACACACTAAAACGGTAAGTCTGGCACGTCAGTACTAACAAAGCTCTGATTAGCTTACTTTAATCAACTATGCTGTGCTCCCTAGTACAGGAAGATGGTTCTGCCAGACAACAGTGACCTGGATTGGGTTGTTGAACACATTGCGAAATGCAAGGTGATTCCTTTGAAATTATGACTATTTGGGAGTATACTGGATAGATTAATTGGGTACTATGTCCTTGTTATCCTTTTAGAATATTTATAATTCTGACGACCCATCAGATAGTAGAAAATTTAGGACTTGGATTTCAATAAACAGAGATTGTGGTGATGTTACAACTAATTTTGGGTAAATGTCTTGGTACGATGTTCGAGGAAACTGAAGTAATCTTGTCATCAGTTGTTAGTTTGTTTCATTACTCTTGTTTTTGTTTTTTGTCAGTACCACTAATTTTTAGAAAGTGTTAGTATTTAGTATAAAGAAATGGCTTTAATCCTGTAAGTATTCATTTTATACTGCGGGCCGAAATTTGTTACTTCATTCATCGTAGCAATAATATTCTGATTGGTAGTAGTTCTATTTAGTAGCAGTTTTGATAAATAGTAATGTATTGTAGTAGATCTGATTAGGAGTAGTTCTGTTTCTAACAATTCTGATAAGTCGCATTTCTGACAGGTAATGGTTCATATCCCCAAAACAAAACTTCTTAAGCATTACCGCCAAGCTTCTTCACCAAGTTAATCCCACTGGTTAAAGAGTTCAAAGGTTTGATGAAAAAAAAATTGACACTTGCTCGCTGAAAAATTTTTATGTAGCCTACTTCATTTAACGTTTGAATTCTTAGTCAGTGGAATTAACTCAGCGAAAGAACTTGGCATTACATCTCATTACTTCAACCAGCCAAAAACCTTGGCGGAAATCAGTAACAAGTTTTGTTTTGGGGAGATATAACATTTGTTAGTTAAAATTGTTCCAATGATAAGCTACTTAAATGATAATAATAATGGTAATGAGAGGCTACTGAAAGCTAGGACTCTTTTTTTTTGAGTGGTGGATTACTCATTGTCGCGTGTTTGTAATAGCCTACATTCTACTTGTGGAATGCTTCATAGACGGAAGACTTTATAAGCTTTGCGTAGTATAGACAACACAACTTTATTGTGTTGTACCTAATAAAATTGGATGTCAGGAATTGTGAAATAGAACAGGACCGCCCCCATCAAAAATTGCACAGGAATTCAGCTTTCAATAGCAAGTTTACAGCAATCCTACGCAAATTTTTGCACCTTGGTCAAAACTGTAAAGCCTTATGGTTTCTGTCGGTTTAACACCTCTGTATTCATTTCATTTAGGGTTTTATTCTACATGAAGGGATAATGATGGAGGATTTAATAAAGTATTTGATGGAGGGAGTGTCATGAACTCTGCTACGTTTCTTATGGCATTTGCTGTAAGATGTAAGAGGAGGCTATTACCTTGACTTCTTTTGCCTTGAAGAGTTATTAGAATTATTGAGTTTTATTTATTTAAAGATCAGGATTAGATACCTCTGATTTTATGCATCTGTAATTTTTAGCAATACTAGCGATTGAAATTTAAAGTGTTTAGCGGAATTAATAATCATTCTAGAGGAATCTGCTGTATAATCGATAATCCAGGTCTTATTTAACTAAAGTTAGCATTTATGATTTTTTCAAGTTTATTCTTTGCAAATCACGTCGAGCTGGTATGGCATGATGAGTTGGCGAAATGACCGTTAGTTGGAGGCTTGTAAAACTTGGCTGCAGCACTTTGTCTTAAAATATTTGTCTAGGCCCAAACAATGGCTCCATGATCACCTAATATTGTCACGTCAGTTTCTTTTTTCTCTCTTAGCTGTAGGTTGTATTTTGCTCTGATGCTGTGTACTTACTTGCACTATGTACCAAAATTTTCCTTTTTTTCATGAGGACAGTCTTCCTGTTGAATGTTATCTACTCTGCCATAAATTTATTTGGGAATGGAAATTAGCAACCATTATCGGTATTTCCCGTCTCTCCTGTTGTTATTCAATAAAGTATTATCTTATAGTAACCTACGTATCTTATCTAAGTGAATCACTAGATTACCACCCGAGATGAAGTACAAGCCATGTCATTTCGAGGAACTTTGTCTTTTTTTGCTTCTACAACATCGACCAGGAGTGTCCGAAGTACGAACTGTCGAATTAGATTATCGTTTACCTGTTATTAAAAGAAGTTTTATTAAAAAGAAAACCTTTTATTACTGCCCATACAATTTTTCATGGGGGAGGGATGGTCTATTCTTATTCACAGGTACTAGTTTAGTGTAAATGTGATACACGTTATCATGCCATACATAATTATTTACATTAATTAAATTATACGAAAACCTTGCTTTAATACAGTACAGCAAAGCGGACATTGACGACTAACGACCACCGATTACGATGTTGCTGTGCTCACCCATGGCCGACTACCGGTGACCTAAAGCAAAGAGCACAGACTTCCATGGCACCCTCTTGGCGCCAAAGGGTGGGCGGACACATTTGATGTAGGAAAAAGAGGCACTCGATTCCGTCGACCGCTTATCGCCTGGGAGGAAAGAAATGCCTTTATAGGAAACTTGCCAAGACAAGTAACAAATGTCTAGCACATTTCGCCGTGCTCCACACATGCAAGAGGGTAAACATATCTGTAGTGCATTATTGTCTGGGAGCAGCAATAAGAGGAGTATACGGCTGTAGCTTTCACGAACACGTTTCTTTAAGTGCAGACCAACAAGAAATCTTCACATGACAAACAACAGTTGCTCATTAAACCGGTCTTGCAAGGATATACACATTTCTGTTTAGGACACAAACAGCACATTAAACAAATGCTAATAATGAAAGGATGAACAGGCTTGGACATAAACAACAACACTGAAAATTGATAAGAAATATTTTCTCACAGATTAGAGGCCATTGTCACATCGAATTGTTTCATCCTATTTATGTTTGTAACAACACGGAAAATAAGCAATAAAATCACAAGGTAAAGAGGTATTCATAACAGACAGTAAGCATCAACAACAGGTATTTGGGAAATACAATCCATACTCGACTGAGAAACACAGTATACAGCTGTTCCGATAGGGTTTCTAACTCAGGACCAGTGGTATAGCTATCAATGTTAAGCTGAGTACCAACATATACTCAGCTCATTCTTAGAAGCACGGTGATCAAAAAATAATAATTTTTACAAAGGGGTCTGATGCTAAATAAATTCCGTGAGAAAAAATGAAAAAAAGTCCCAGAAGCAGGCTATGACAGTGATATATCACAAAATACTTCAGCTATCACAACTTATGCCTTCGACTCCACAGGAAGAGCTAACACCGCTCTTCTATTTACCCTGTGTTGCCTCCTCCTTCCTGCTTAAAATAGCAGTGAGTCCAGATTGGGATATTTGGTGAATTTCTTTTTAATGTTCTTTGACCAGTAGTTGAAAAACGTGACACATTAAATAATGTGTGCTCAGTTGGCGTAACTTTAGCATTTTTATTTACGCATTTAATCCACTGAACCCAAATCCACAACAGGGTATAGAACCGACACGCAAAGTGTGAAATGAATCGGAACATGTGTTCAACAAGAGTTATTGGAATTACTGATGTACAAAATTACAGACAGGAAGACGAATACTGCGCTACATGGCATACTCTTTTGGTGAGCTGCTCCCATTATACACCATTAAAATTTGCAGACTTAGTTTTTAATTCAAATACAATTAAGGAAAAATATATATATAATGGGTCTGTATGGTTGTTATTTTTTACTTAAGAAGACTTCATTTGCAACATAAAAGAAATAAAGATATTTTGATAACTATAAAAATCACTGGTTACTACCAAATACGTGCTAATTTTCTGATTATGGTGTGAAAATTATGGTCTAAAGCCCACCGATAGCACTCCTCAACGAAATCCTAAATCAGCCAACGCACATTGGCAGAGTGCCTAATATGGTAAAGAGCCTGATTCGAGTCCCACTAGGTACAGAATTTTTACTTTCTTTCTCAGACTAGAATACATTGTATTTCCCCCAAAGTCAGTCCATAATACCAAGGGTTTTCTGCATTTGCAGTGGCAGCAATGTTCAACACATTACGTTTGTCACAAAACGCAGTCGTGGTGTGATCCACATCATTCTATTAAGGTGAATACCAAATTGTAAATCAGAACAACACATTGTCAAACTTGACTGCAACATAATACAGGAGTTTTTTATTGCAGTAGGATATCTTCGTACAATAATTTTTTTTTTAATGTTACCGATGCTATATACTAACAATTTATTCAGTGTACTGTGCTTAGCATTTATGGATCAATTTGAAGAACTGCGTAATGCATATGTACATGTTTACAGTAGGTAAGTTGTGTGGGATTCGACCACAGATAGACAGAGGGCAGACAAGATGGCCGCCCCCTTGCAAACCGGAAATGACGTCAAGACCAGCAATTTGGAAAGTCATGACGTCACTTCCGGTTTGCATGGGGGCGGCCATCTTGTCTGTCCTCTGTCTGTCTGTGGTCAAATCCCACACTACTTACCTACGGTTTACATTATACGTAAATCACATATCACATCTTTTAAATGCTTGTATTGCTCAACGTATGGCATCGTGTTAGCTTATTGCTGAAGTACCTTAACATAATTTAGTCATTTTTTTACATTTTCCTAGTGTCAATCCAAGTGTAATTTAACATAAACCAGTTTAAGAATGCTGACATCCTAAAAATTACTGGCTTCAAACTGAAAATTAGTCAGAAATCCACCATGAGCTTTAACTTTGTAAAAGTGCACATGTTCATAGCTTTGTGAAAAACTCACTAAGCACAAGCAATGCAATGAAACAGTGATGCAACATTTCAGTGAGGCTTGTTCATTTTAGTCACAAAACAGTAAGCAGGTAATGACTGAGGATACTAGAAGTTCATCCCTCTACATTTACTACCAAGCAAAAGGGAACTGGCAAAGTCGGGGCGTTGGAAAATCCTGAAAGGCCTGTGGTCCCTAGTAGCCCTAACTAATTCAAAAGGATGCCCTTAGCGTCCAACTTTCTGAGTGGCTTGCAAAATATGCCAGTCCGCATCTGGTACAAAGATGATGGAATAGTACAAAAAACTTGTCCGATATGCAGATGTCCAAAGAAGAAATACAGAGCATTCCATGTATCACAACATACCGTATTCTTCCCCCTAAGAATGGAAATCGTGTAAACTTTCGCAGGCTTCATAGAACAACGGAATCAGGTGTAAAGGGTGATTTTGCAACGGTAGTATGATGTCGATTTGCGCAGAACCGTAATGTAGCATTTAAAAATGCGGTTCAGCTGCTACTGGGAAGTAGTGTAATAACAGCTTATGACCACTTTAGGCTACGTTGGTGCTGTTCAAATGCTGCATTGTTTATGCTTAGTGATGTCTGCACATGTTGTAAACAGTATTTCTACTGGACTTCATATTTTGCTTTTAATGTATCACACTCCAACACAGTTTACCCAGTTAATACACAAGTCTTTGAAGTAAGTATGTATAAAGCCGACACTTCGAACATCAAAGTTTAGCACCTGATAAAAGGTTATCTATCACACCTTCTTAAGTAAACGTACAAACTACTCAGCTAAATTTGTCTTTAAGAGTACACTTTTGATAGATAAGATGGTAGGCTGTTCTTTATGATTCAGTTTTGGCACAGTTTGCAACAGCAATTTTCAAGTAAAAGTTAAACTTTAGCCATTAAATTAATAATTAAAAAACCTAATAGCTGACTAGGGGTTCTTTTCACAAGAGACATAGATGAAACTATTGATATATCACTCCAGTTTATGATCAATAATTTATTGGTCATAAACTGGAGTGATATATCAATAGTTTCATCTATGTCTCTGGTGAAAAGAACCCCTAGTCAGCTATTAGGTTTTTTTTATTTTTAATTTAATCCTCTAATTTCAGAAAATTGTTGACTACATCCTGCTGCACCACTGACCAAATAATATCACAGCAAGTAGAGTTTTGTTAAGATCAACATTTGACTTTAAAATTAAATAAATTAAAACTTGTGACTTTAGTTTGAACCAGGAAGAATGTTCACTACTTTCCTCGAGTTGCAAAAATGCTGTCCACATTCCTCAGCATCTAATTTCTTTCTAATTTTGCTTAGATCGACGTCAGTCCTTAATCAATTAAAAAATCACTCTCAGAACTGACAAAAATGGCTAAGCCAGTTTTTTTGTGGCAAACTTATCCTAAAATGTTAAAAGCCAATAATGTATCTCCATTGAGAGGCATTCGTTTGAATGGCTGATCTTAATCCTTGCAAAGGAGTGAGAACACAAAGGGAGTCGTTTTTTTAGACTTCCTAATTTCACTGTTGGATTGGCACGTCCGGGAATTCGGGGATCCCCACTGACTGCAGAGTACGCACACACAATCCGGGAAATAAATAGTAAAGAATGTCTTCAGAAAAAGTGTCTTCAGAAACACAAGTTTCAGACAAATGGTATTTGATCTCTTGTCCTCGTGGTGTGGAGACCACAGCGCTAACCAACTGGCTGTTCTTATTGTGCCTGGCTGTGGTTCCTAGAGAATTCGCACAAAGCTTGCTTTCATCATTGGAGTAATTTTTTCATTCTTGAATCAGCGGTTTGTAGTGGTTGTCAACGTGTTATAGAGGTACGGTGTGACAGTCTACGCAGTGGTTGTCAACGTGTTATAGAGGTACGGTGTGACAGTCTTAACTCACTTCCAAATAGGCTACACACACAGAGCTACCTCTCGATGCTTTTAACCAGGCACAGATTTTATATTAATGATTTCGGTAAAACTCAAATTTAAAACACATCAAACTCTCTATTGCTCTACAAAACATCACATAGGATAGAACATGCATTGACTACAAACAGCAGAAGCAGCAACAAAAATATGAATTAGCATCATGCGAAATATGTATTTTTTTTTCTAAATTCTTACCTTTGAATCATCCTCACCACTTTGCATAATTCGATGGTTGGAATGACTTCCTCTGAGGTGGTGATGCTTTCCCTTGGTTGCAACTCGGCTCAACGATGTTTCACTGTTGCGAGTGCGTATCCTTGGCGAATTGTTGCCAGGATGGGAAAGTTCATATGAAGCCACCTGATGCTCATCTTCGTGGTCTTGCAGCTTGAACCACCGTGGATCTTCGTCACACACAGACTGATCTATAAGCAAAATAATATTTAGCAATGAATGACTGTCGGCAGACGGATTCTTGTGCCATCCATTCTTGGTCAGGGCCGTAGGTACCGGGGGCTCCACGAGTCCCAAGTGCTAGTAAAAAAGTCTTATTTTCTGAAATAGCTGATTGGGACAAACTGATGACCCAGGTTCATACCTTTGACTTGACTGGTTGATTCATTATTTTAAACATCAATTTGTTCACACTGTAAAGTCACTTATCTCAGGGTTAGTCCTTTTCAGTCGTATGCACTAAAAAGAAATATCCTCACTCATTCAAAGAGAAGAAGCCACCCGACCGGTTTCTGTTAATACCGATATTGTCCGTTTGCTTCTTAAAAGTTGGTATTCGTTCCCATTTTACCCCCATTGTTTAGCAAAGTTTTTAACTGTGAAGATTGCAGTCATTTACAAGCAATTTTATGCACGTAGCAATTTATGCACCTTGGAATGTGCCATCTGTGATCATATATTCCGGTTGTTAATTAGAAGCAAGTAACAATCGAAACTCAAATAGCAGTGATCCTTGTCCGGACCCCAATCTTGGTTGCAGCCATTCTGGCTCTGAGATATCACTGCATTAAATGCTGAAAACTTGATGGGTCCTGTTGTTGCATACAGTGGGTCTTAGATGTATTTATTTCATGGTGAGGAGTTCATAATTCTTTGCTATAGCATTATTCTTGTCTTGTGGTTTACTGAGAAATTACTGAACAGAAGAAATGTAAGTTTCGACACACAAGGCGAATACCATTGCCCTGTTACTAAAATCCGTGACTAGACATGCTGGTTGCTAATTTGAATTTCACCGATTAGAAATGGGCGTGACAATAGAATCATGGCTTTTTTTTCAGTATTCTTTCTGATATCTCAGTTTTTTTTTTTTAAGTTAGGTTAGATGTTGCATATGGAGAATTATGATGTGAATGATATGTCATGCACAAAACTTACTCATAAAAATAAATAGAAAAAAACTGTCTAAACTGCAAAGGCACCATTAAGAGTTTTTATATGCAACAATTTTGTCCACAAGGTAATTGACTAATATTTTTGCAAACAAAATTTCGTTAATCACAAGATCACAACAGTCTGTGTAGAATTGTGTTTAAAAGAAATCACTTTGAATAATAAAAATTACATTGGTAGTATTAAAATCAAGAATGCTTAATTACGCACTGTAGCCCATTGTTCCTTTAGTTCCGGTCATGAACAAAAAAAATGTTTTGTAAAATACAAAGTACAGTACACACAACACCAACAACCGCAAAATATACAAACATACTTTCTTTTTGTTAAAATTTAGGTCAACATTTGCCACAGTGCGAAAGTTTTGAGTTATTGGAAGTTATTCAGTGAATGCAAAATACTGTGCCACAATCTGTTAGTCGGCACAACACACATCCTTGCAATGACTGTTAAGTAACCTCTCCTCTCTGTGTACCTGATAGGTTCAGGATGACTTCACCCAGAAATTCATTTGGTTTGTAGATATCATAATTCCACACTGTAATTTCTAGGTATTTCTTCTTTAATTCTTCTGGCGGAACATTCGGATAAACCATAGTTTGCTTCCACTGAGGATTGGAATTGCGTGAAAAGTACCGCGTTCTTCGCTGATTTTCAACACTGTAACACAAATTGTACATCAATTGTTAGAACATAGTCAGATCAGACATAATACAGAATGGTCCGTGGGCCCCTAGGGGATCCTTGATGCCTAATTTATAATATTTTATTAAACAAATATTTTTTGGCAAATTAGTATCATGTACATCTATCATAAAACATACTGTAGTTTCTAGTAGTTGCATACGCATAGTTAA
>JAHWFP010170459.1:0-16520 GCA_023313725.1 Lithobius niger
TTCGAGCCCTTCCACCCAGCACTAATGAAAAATGTGGCATTCCCGATAAATCGTCAGCCACCTTCGTTCCCGCGTATCACACGTTTGGTGCAACAGCCTTCAAAATATCGGAGGCACAAATCGGCGTTGTCAAATTTGGATCTGGAAGCTGACGACAGCAGTTGCGATGATGATGAAGGTAAACAAGAATTTGCAGCTTAAAAGGCCGGAAGACGATGAACGCGAATATTTTCCAGTTCTGTTCGTCGAAAATTTGCCAAACTCGGTGTTTGTGTGAAGTGTTTGAAAATATAGCTAACTAATTTCCAACAGAATATTTTTTACCAAAGGTTTAACACATAGAAAAATACAACCATCGTACTGCGAATGTTCTGTAACTACGGTAAACAATTTGTTGACGCTCAAACTCAAGAAAAAGCCAGACCCAGCATTCTGGGTTCTGGCAAGTCGGCGACAATGGGGACTTAGCCTCAGAAAGAGTTTGTTTGGGACTCTGTCTCTGAATGAAGTTGCCTGTTTGGACTTAGTCTCTGGCAGCATGGTACGGATGTTAACCGTCACCATTTGGACTTCAAAATCAAAAATACTCATCAGTATTTTGCAAACTGTCGATAGGCATACAGGTGGAAAAATTTGGTGCTCAGCACAACAGCGATGTAAATAACTGAAGAAAGTACATTTATGTAAGCCTGAAGAAGATAGGAGCACCATATTTTTACACCTGTATGGACAAAATGCCTATCAAAAATTTGCCAAATAACTTATGAGTATTTTTGAGTTTGAGCGTCAACAAATTTTTTACCGAGGTTTAACACAGTTCCCAACACAAAGTTCCACTGAAATAAATGTGTAATGTCTTTGCTCATCATGTAAATTCAATTATCGTAACAATTCGATTATTTACCCCTAGGTTAGTTAGTTCAGACGGTAGAGGTTGGCTACTACACACCGCGATTACATTGAAATACTGTATCATGGGTTGCATACGACTCCTTAGATATGCACCGATGTTGGCATCGGATATCGGAAATCGGCCTTTTTAGGCTTCAGTCATCAGAACATCGGCATCAGTTTTCGGCAGCAGATGTTAAAACATTGGAAATCCACAAATTTATAAATAATTTTGTGACAGATGTACGTATAACTAATTTCTGGGAGCTAAATTCTAGACCTACAGAAAATTTTGAATTTATTTCTGAAATCCTCTTAATGATATTTGAGACAATTAAAAATGTAACTTCGTTTCACTTTACTTTCTTAAACATCGGACCACAAGTAATCGGAATCGGATATCGGCAGATGTTTTGTCAACAACGAAATTGGCATTTGAGCACATCGGTGTATCCCTACTACGCCTCACTGAGTAGATCGGAAATCTGGCACAACAGGCCCCAACATTCTTACAATCAACACTTGGTATAATAATCTGTACATACTTTGTCATGATTTCAACTCCAGATTTGGCAGCAGCGCTTGGAACTACGAATCCAGACCCTGATTGTGCGTATACTGTAGTAATGGACAGAAAAGTTGCACCTAAAAAGCAAAAAATTACAAAAATATCAATGGTAATCCAGCCTCCATATAAAAGCAATGAAGCAAGTTTTATTTTGCTACGTGTACACAACAGACGAGATGAAAGTTGGCAAATGATGCCGACAGTTTTGTTTGTTGGACCTGCTAACGACATCAAATACTTTAAACCACGGTGTTGCCAAGTTCATGACACTTCACGCAGCACAACTTAAATTCAATTAAAATCACTGAAGGATAACCAGGGAGTCACGGTTTCTGCTGCAGCAAAAATAAAAATTCTGCAGACATAAAGCTCATTTTCTGCAAATTCTCTTATTATCTGCAACAAATAATGTAAGTCTACGTATAAAAGCGTTAGTTAGGTGTTGTTTCATACGTTTATGCCACTCGTATTGAGGAGAAAAGTGAGAGCAGACGACAAACAGACACATTTTATATATGGATCTTAAAAATGAAGAAAATTCAACGAATAATACACTTTTCCACCCACGAAAGTGCTACACTACTTTCACTAGTTCACTTTAAATGTTCGGAGATTATTAAACGATCTCCTTCTTCGGAAAGAATCCAACTCAAACAGTAAATGATAGAACGTTACATGGGAGCAGTACTACGGGGGGGAAATCGTTTTGATGCTCAAATTCAAAACTAAAATACTCATCAGTATTCTGCAAATTTTGGATAGGTATACGGTATGTCCATAAAGATGGTAAATTATGGTGCTCCTATCTTCTTCAAGCTATTAAATCTGTTTTGTTCTGTTTTTTACATTGCTGTTGTGTTAGCTGTATCTAGGTAATTATTTAAATAGCGCAGGCCTCGTAGCCCTCCTATGTGTTAGGCCGAGCTTGCTGTTGTACATCACTCATGAACCTTCAAGGACCCTCAAACCCTTCGATTGAGTATATAATCAATCGGCAACTAGGTGATCACCCAACTAGAAGGTGGCAATGCCATGGCAACGAATATACTCGGCCTGACACAAAATGACAACAACAGCAAGCTCGGCATACCGCACCAAGAGGGCTACGAGGCCCGCTTTATTTAAATAATTCCTTTGATACAGCTAACACAACAGCGATGTAAAAAACAGAAGGAAACACATTTAATAGCCTGAAGAAGATAGTAGTACCATAATTTACACCTTTATGATCATTTGCCTATCAAAAATTTGCAGAATACTGATGAGTATTTTAGTTTTGAATTTAAGCGTCAAGACAATTTTTCCCTGTAGTTACTGAACATTGAAATATGATGGTTGCATTTTTTTAGGAAGGGCGGGGGGGGGGGAAAGAACCTTGGATGTCTGCATCTTGTAGTACTGCTCCCATGTAACGTTCTATCGTTAACTTCTGGAGGTGGATTCCTTTCGAAGATGGAGATCGTTTAATCGCAGGAAATTTAAAGTGAACTAATGAAAGTAGTATAGTCATTTCGTGGGTGGAAAAGTGTATTATTCATCAAATTTTCTTCAATCTTTAAGCTTCCACTGTCAATGCCATTTGCCAATTTTCCGATGCCAATTATTGTGCAAAATCTGCGCAATTCTGCAAAAGTTCTGGAAGTCTGCGAGCCTTCATTTTTCTGCGAAAAACTGCACAATCGCAAAACTTATACTCCCTGAGAAGACACTTCATGGCTTACATTGGCACTTAAAAACAGTTCTATAACTCGCCCACTGCATGGGATTTAAATAAAAGAGTTTCTTTAAAAGAAAATAGAAAAAAAAGCCAAATCATGCCAGCAAAAATGTCAGCCTTCAGTGATTTCAGTGATGTCCAGATAAAACTTTAGGTGTAATTTCTCAATATCATTTAAAACTATTGAATAGTGAGTCCTCTTTCTAAATAAAGATTGCATATAGGAAATTCGTAAGAACGATCCACGTTTTCTTTGCTCCATCTAAAATAAAAAGTTGTTAACAGGTTTACGTCATCTTATAAACGGCCATGCCTGCGAGCTTCAGAATTATCACTGCGATAAGAGGTTTACGGTTTTAACAGGCATCATTATAACGAAGTTTAACTGTAACAAATTCAAGTCATATTACTGTAAACTATAGCACCATTCCGTGTCTGTGAGACTGGTATGTCTGAAACAAGTAAAACTGCTAATTAACATACGCTTAACCTGCATTTAACTGTGGTTGTCTTTCAGTGCTGAACACAGAAACGAGTACTGTACAGTACTAATAAATAATAATTTACCAATATTAAACTACTTTTCCACACTTGTCTTTCAATGCATCATACAGAAACTTTAGTACTATAAACAAATATTACCCAGACAATGTCGTCCACTTAGTAAGTCTGCTATTCATTGTCTTTCAATGCATCATACAGAAACATGAAATATTACTTAGACAACACAGATATTCCAAAATTTCTGAAACGACAAACACAGTCTACCTTTTTTAGCAGCAATGAGTCGTTTTCCAACGTCCAACGTCACATTGGCACTGCCATTTAGAACGATGTCAATGACAGTCTTCCAGCCATTTGGTGAAAGACGCTCAGTGGGCGAAATGAAGTTACCGGCAGCGTTGTTAATGATGATGTCAGGTAGCCCAAACACAGCAACACATTCGTCAAGCGCCGCCTTCACTGCTGCTGGATCACGCACATCAGCGGCAACTGGAAGAATCTTTGTAAAATTACCTTGGTCAACTTAGAAGCAAAAATTACACTTTTGAAAAGGGGTAAAACTTAGCAACGAAACAATGTTATAAAGATCACTCAAGTATGATGTTACAAAATTCAGAACTACAGAAAAAACTGTTTCCAAAAAAATTGTCCATCATACGGAGTTCAACAAATGTCCAGCTGTTATGTATGAGATAGGATTGTGACACGCTAGTGGATAATCGTATTATCGCTGAACCAATATCAATGAGTTGAATCCTCGCTAGGCTATTCAAACATATCAATGAAAACAGTCAGCTTCCACAACTATTTCACACACTTCAGTGAATTGACTTTCCTGACACTCGACTTACCGTATTACCCTGAATATAAGACGGTACCCTTTATTCCAAATTTATACCATTAAAACAGCAGCATCGTTTTATACTCGCGTGCAAGTCTGTAAGTTGTTATAATTTTGGCCGATTTTTATGTTTGGATAAACCATACGCCTAGTTTTTCCGAGAGCTATCCAGTGTTGCTAATCTCAAGCCAGTTGCAGATTGTTTTTGGATTACTTAGAAAAAAACTTAATATTTTTTTCGAAAATGGCCTCAGTAAGCAGTCCAAAATCAAAGATGTTACTAAAATTTAGGTTCGAATCCAGTTAGTACCAGGTAAAAAACGAACCAAATAATAAATGTAGTACCCAGTCTTATGTAAGCCTTGCTAAAGTGACTTACCTGGCTTTTATACCCGCAGCTGTTTATCTCTTTGGAATAGGCGAGCCAAAAAATACTACTGACCTCATATTCCGAGTCGTACGGTATTTATGGCCTTATAATTTTTAACAAGACATTGTACAATGTCACCAGGTAGCTTATGCTAATAAAAAAATTCAGTACGTAACTGCATGGGAAATCGCTTCTGCCAATAGTATACATATGTACATAGCCTAAATAGGTCAACAAAAGAATGAACAGGGACGCCATCCAGTGAAAGAGCAAGCAGTGGACTCCATCCATCTCTTCACACCTATTTGTTGTCTTGTTAAGAGTTATATAGTCAGTACCCAGTAGCTGCTTGAACATGTTTAGTTAGAACTGTGAATTTACAGTAGCAACAAGGGGAGAATTTCTCCCTTCACCCCCAACCCATTTTCATTTAGACAATAGGAAAAGCATCGGGCGGTGGGAGCGGTAATTTTAACTTGTTGAAAGTCGGTAATGAGAGAAGTTATCGTAAATAATAATTTTATTGGCCATGAAGTCTTATCGGCCAAACTAATGCTCGTAAAGACGAACATAATTTTAAATATTACCCAGCAATTAGAATCAAAAAGAAGCCTAGAATCAAAACTAAGAACCCCCCAATAATTTAAACACACCAAAATGGCAACGGTAACCTTGAGAGTTCATGGAAATACTTAATTTGTGAAAAGTTCATATCAACAATGCACAATGGCAAAGAATGTAAATTTTCTAGTTTTGGAAAAAATTATAAAATTTCTTCCCTTCTGTCTGCTTCAGGCAACAAAAAGAGTGTTTCAACCTTGATCACATCATGTCCACTAGTCGCAGACTTTCAAACATTGCCGTGTCCACAGCCTCCCGTATTTGCCAGCACATTCTCTCCAGCTAACTGACAGCATGTCAGACAGATCACTCCGAAATAAATACTGAATCGCAGGCATCAATGGTGATTGGAGATTCATCAACAATCTGCCTTCCAATTCATGTCCCAATGTACCCAACGACTCTAGGCATCGCAGATGTTTATCATACGCAGTATTTGAGAGGATGAGGGTCTTAGAGCATTCCCAATCGATTTGGTGTTGTTTGTCAATGTGGTGGACTGCGACGCCATTTTCAATATCCCCTTTTCTAGTGTCAGCCACGTGCTGTCGTATGTGATTTCTCACACCGTTCCTCTCTCCAAGGTATATGGCGCCGCAGTCCCTACTCGGTAAGCTGTACACTCCTTCACTCATATTATCGACATTGCCCAGTGCTATATCTGCGATGGCAATACTGGGAAAAGAAGGGGAAGGAAAATTATTGATGAATCTCCAACCACCGTCGACACTTGCGATTCAGTATTTACTTCGAAGTGTTGTGTCTGACATACTGTCAGTTAGGTGGTGAAAACATGCTGACAAATACAGGAGGCTGCGGACGCGGTAATGTTTCAAAGTATGCCACTAGTGGACGTGATGTGAAGACAGTAGGGAAGAAATTTTATTTTTTCCTCCAAAACTGTTGAAAATGAGCACGGAACAAAAATAAGTCTGTAAGAATCCTTATGAAAAGTTATGAGTCTCAGGTTGGTTAATTTGTTTTGTTGCAACATACCTGCGCACACACCCTGGTTACAAATTACCTACCTCGCAATGCGAAAGCTTCGACACTTCTTCAGCTGTTTTCTTCAAGACATCAATTTTTCTGTACAGACATAGAAAAAAATACAAGTGTTATACTACTAAAACAGAAAGTTGCATAAATTGGAGTCAAAACGTGACAGAGTATTTATTAAAGGTGTAGCGGTGTAAAGGTGATACTGGCCATCGATTCCACTGGAATCTGTATTGAATTAATTACCAACAATGGTAGCGGTGGCGGTTTTGTTGTGTGGATAATTCAGCCAATTTGATAGATTCTGATTACTTACAGTGTCATGTATTTGCAAATAAATTGAAACCGGCAAAAGCCAGGAGTGAATAAGTTTTAATTCGGAAGACCTGTCACGCCTCAAACTGTGGTCATCTTTAGAGACTATAGCCGTGAAATAAATGCATGGGCATGCTAGCAATACATTCAGTGCATTCCAAAATCACCAATCTAATCCACCAAAAACTTCTCATGGCTGGCGACAAATTTGTATCTCCACATAGCACGTGCGACGTCAGATGTAAAACTGTCTCCAGCAGTATGGAAAAAAAATTGCTGAATTATTAAGAAAGAAAAAATTAGCTCCGTCTAGCTGCCAGGAGAAGCTCATCTGGCCGATGACTGGTGGGGGCCATGGAAGAGTCACTGCCAGTCAGTGTCGGCCAGGCTAGTGTCGACTATTACAGATACTATTTCAGTCCCATACATCAATAGGAGGTTTTCTGGTTCAAATCCCCTGTTTTCCCCTCCCCTCGCAAGAATAATCTCTCCTTCTAAAAAACATCTAGCCAGCTCATGTAAACAATCATTATTTTGCACCAGAAGATTTGAAGTTAATTTGACTGATAACCTTGTAGTAAGCTGGAAACTTTAAATCACCAGGTCGACTACGAATTTAGCGGCTCTTGTAGTGGTAAGGGCAATGAAAGAGAGAACTCTGTCGAGTTTTTGATTGGATTGCAGCGTGGAGGTTGACTAAATGGTGTGCTTGAGTATTCCAGGTGCACTGGCGGCAGGTCCGTTGGTGCAGTGGCAGCATTCCTTGAACACCTTTAGCACCATGGTTGAAAGATGTGTAATTGGGTGAGGGTGTAAACCAGCTCTACGTTACTGGGTCGTCACTGTCAGAACTCTGTAGGTCAGATTAAGTCACCGTGCACCATTGAGGCGGTTGGGGTAGGACATGTTCTTGAGCCCAAGCACAAGCATTGTATTGAGGCACATATTTGAACTCTTTCCCGTTTTCCATGGTTACCCTTATAGTGCACCCATCATGCAAGATCAGCGCATTCCAGTACCCCAAGATCAATAAAAGATCCTACGGGGAAGTGAGGGGACTGTTGTCGAGAGGTCAGCAGCAGCTCCATATTCTTACCACACTAATGCTTGGATACAGGGAGAGAATTTTTGTTCTCGGTCAAGACTCGAGGGTCCCTCAGAATGGTCTTTTCAGACAGGGTGAAGAAGTATTCCACAAGTCAGTGTTGCTTGCCAAGCTTCACGTCTACATAATTTAGAAATGAGATCCATGATCACGTCATGACTCAGACACCATGAAATGTAATATTCTCAAGGCACAGTATGCAGTTGCATCCTTGGATACTACATAAGATTTTTGTGTCATGTAGAAAACTGTAGCTATCTTTTTTAAGTATTCAAAAAGAGCATTTGTAAAACGGATGAAAACTACTGGACCCAGCATCCTACCCTGTGGTGTAGAACTCCACACACACAAAAAAGTAGTGACGTTGCAATTACCACTACAATGCACTTGGTTGACTAAGTAAATCAATACCCTAGATAAAACGTTAGTTATGAAGTGGGTAGTTGGTCCAAGAAGCAACTGTAAATTATGCACATAGCCTAATTTCAGCATACAGCCTACTTCTGAAAGCCACCAAACTGCCTCCTTCTACCAAAAAACTAATGTTAGGGTATGGAAAGGTGATGAAACAAGTTAAAACTCTCAGTTATTAGGTGCACTACAATCTACGGTTTTTAAATGGCTTTTCCCTAGTCTGAGTGGAAGGAGCCCAACTCGTGCATCTCTAGGCATACTTTCTTGAAATCACCAGAAAATACGCTCAAATTCTAACTATAAAAATACGCTCTGTATTGTGAGAATTTTCAATAGGCTTCATATTCCGTGCGGCGTTATGTACTGTCTCTCCTCTTCAGGCCTCCTTACATATGCTTGCTTCTGTCTTATATTGCTACTAGTGCTCATGTTTTTTTTAAATCGCGTGGAAAACGTTGCACGCTGTATTTGTCAAGTGACGCCTGTTTGGCGCTCGTTTGGTTCCACCTGCTCGAGAGGTGTGCTCTCAACTCGTCGCTAATGAGGAACTGGATGTTGTTAGGTTGTGAGGTCCCCGGTAAATTCATGAGAAGTTTTCCAATAGCCACACAATGCTGAGTCGCAAGCGATTCAAATTCTTGGCTTACTCTGATTACAGGACCTAACTTTGTACAACACATGGCTTTTTTAATGTCTTTTGAGTGGACTTGGCTTGTGTCCATTGTTAACTTGTGTGCATCCAAGGTATAAGCAGAGATTATAAAGTTACTAATGAGATATCGCATCTTACCACTTGGAAGCATACGCTGGGCCCTGGCGGTAGTTTGCGGCTACTGATATCTCTGCTAATGCGCCTTAATGCTACTTCAAAGCTGCAACTACCGCCAAGGCCACGTGTAGGCTACCACGTGTTACGATGTGACAACTCGTTAACTATCAATTTCCTGGTCCGAACATGACAATAATTATAAAGCACAACAAATGAAATGCAAACACACAGGCACAGTTCCTACAGCAAAAAACAGGTTGTCGTCAGTTTATCACAATTTCTTGCTGAGCATGGAATTTAGTAGCTATCATCACATCAGGCTAAAGTTCACATACCTGCTTGATATGGCTACTCGAGCTCCCAGCTTAGATAGCATTGTAACCATCCCCTTTCCTAACCCGGTACCACCACCGGTTACGAAAGCGACTTTGTTTTTGAATGTATTGGCTGGAAGCATTGGATCCCATTTGACTCCAAAATGTTTATATCGTTCATCTTTCACCCTACATAAAGCAGACGAGTGGAAATTCTTGAAAATTAGAAAAAGAAAAAAAAAAACAGAAATAAAGTCACTTCATTCATCAAAATTAACAGCTTGTCACCGATTAAAAGTACGAACAAGTTGAATTAAAGTCCAGTATGTTGGGTCGAGATACCTTTGATGTACTGCTTTGTGAAGAAAGTATATTTACTTGCGATGGCCAACATAGTTTTTCATATTGCGCTAATCGTAAACAACGTGCGCCAAACATCGTTCCCATTTTCCAAACAGCTTAAAGGTATTTAGTTATCGCTACTCAGATACAGTACTTATAAAATTCACAAAACCGTTAAATATTTATAATGACGCCTGAAACACACGTTAATTTAGATGCTGCAGGTTTGTACATGTTTTCATAACTGTTCTGAAATACGTATAAAATTATACAGTATTTGGGCACCGCTGACTAAATGTCTTTTTTAGTTATGTGTAAACATAATATTTTATTTTTCTATTTAATATGACACTATGACACGCAGTTGTAATTTTAATGAAATAATCACTGAAAGAATTGTTTTTAATTAAACTAGTAGTGTCAAGAATTCAAGAACAGGAAGTCGGCCTTAAAACGGAAGTGGTATGGCGTCGAATGTGATCCACATGTTGCCGGCGTTTGAAATGATTTGATTTTTACTCACTTTGAGTACACGTAGTAAACTGTAAACGATCATGTTTCGTTTCAGGATTATGAAGTGTGTGCAGGCGCAGGTAAATAATTTTGTTTGAACACCCAGTAGTTTGCTAAAAATGGTTGATTTTAGAAATGCTAGAACGTTGACTTAGTGTAGTAGCAAGGGTAATATGGATTTAACCTTGGTAGTAGCAAGAATTAATAGGAGCGTAGATAGTAATCTATCGTGCTGATCACGTGTAGAGTAACGTGCTTCGTGAACATGTATTTTTAAGAAGGCAGATGCTACTCTTAATACAAATTATACTGGAAGCAAAGTCACTTAAAAATGCTGCTGCCAGTAAACCCCATTATGTGTAGCCTACTGTGACTGTGAGAGTGGTGTACTGGCAGCAGTACACTTAAAAACGCTGCCAAGCCCGATTATATGAACTGGAAGCTATGATTATTAGGTATTTGTGGGAATATGACTTATAATAGAGAGTCTGCTTTCCCAGCTATGCAACGCGCATTAGAAGGCATGCGGCGCGATTGCAGCACAAGATTGAAGACAACGACAGAATGTGCTGGCTGCGTAGCACGGCGGTAGGTGTTGATAGTAAATAAAAAAAATAAAAAAACCACTAAACCACGCGCCACGGCTGTTTGCTGTAACGCACTTGTCACGTGACTGGCCAGGTACACTCAGACGGCCGAAGATCCGCTGTTCTCGTTCGTCAGTGTCTAACTCATGATGAAATCACGGCAAACAGCTGTGGCTCGTGGTGGTATAGATGGCCACCGAGCTGCCACAGTTTGGGCTCGATCTTGCAGGGAAGCCAGAGTAGCTACCCCCCCATTTGGCTCACGCTCGGCAGGTTTACGGGCGTAAAAGCTCTTTTCTCTGGGATAAAATATTCCGTTAGGATATAAATTCAAGCGCAGCGCCATTCATTTCTTATGTTGTCATTTAGAGTAATCCGTGGCAGACTGATCGTAGCCGATAAAAGCTACGAGTAGGTGGATGTTAGAAGATACCAGCAAGGTGTGTCAGACAAGCATCGCTTCGTTTCCGCCATTTTTTCTGCCACATGATGCTGTAATTTTCTTGGGGGCGCTAGTAGCACATGAAACTGCTCTAATGCCTGTAATACATCCAACACTAAGATTAGCATATCCTCCCAAACAAGTCCTGGAAACTTGTTTTTTACAGGCGTTGTTTGCAAATCCTGTAATTTTATGTTTTGCATTGTTTACAAGTCCTGAAAAAGACCTGCAATTTAAGTTTACCGTGATTTTGCTAACACTATTTCGGACTAAACTGTCTAGACCTATTCCTGTGTTCATACGCAACTTTGCTTTTTTTGCTTTCTTATTGTAACTGGCTAGGTTTATTGCGCACATCCCGTTTGGAATCTGATCAATGATGATTTCTTAATAAATATAACTTTCTTTGATTGCAGCTAGGAAGGCTGTTGACAAGTCCGACGAACACATCCACTCTATCAGTTGGTGAAAGACGCATTGTAGACGTATTAAAAGAAAAGTTTCCGCAAGCTAAAGCCATAGAAGTGTCGGACATATCAGGTAAACGTTTCCAGCTTAGTCATTGAAGAGTTGGGTGCGGTCAACATTTTCTTACACCTGGTAGAGGTCAAACACAAGAACTGCTCCAACATCTAAACATCTGATCGAATTAGGAACTTATAACAATGCATTAAGTGTTAAGGCAAAATTGCACCAAAATTGTTTTCTACCTCTTTGACGTGATGATTAGAACACAGACGTTGGCAAGCTACTTTTAATACTAGCCGGCCACATGGAGAATGTAGCCTAATTCACATTCGTGAAGGTTGCTATCCGTCGAAGCTCGTGATATGGCCAGGAGGTAATGTGGCGATGTATATGTCAATCAAACATCATAATTTACTAGGGGTGAAAGTGAACATCTACATCAACGCAAGCTTAACAATGGTACCAATAGTACATAAGAAGCATAACAATGGCAACTACAGTACTGATTTTGTTTTTATCCCAGATTACCTTCCCAATTAAATTTTTGCATTTATTGTTTGGTCACAGTCGAAAATCCTGACTTTTGAGTAAAAGCCTGCCTACTTCATGTCTACCAATAGCCAAATGATTAACTTCCTCATAGTCCAGAAGTCTGTGGAACAGGCCACGTTCTTTATTGTAAGGGTTCGCATACTCACCGTAGTTCGTACTTTTGGTTATAGTTTGTGTGTTATTCGTTAGAATTTCACCTTGATTTTACAAAATTTATTTTTTGTGGATCGTTTAATAAATTCTAGTGTATGTTTTTCGCTGTTAGCTTATTTCCAATTTTCTATTATAGTGACAGTGATTGTTTTATCCGATGTCATCCTCGGTAGTGAACTTTAGGCGTGTTACCCAAGTAACTTTAGATGATTGGGCCAACATTGGCTAACCATAGGTAATGTTGGCAATGGTTTAACCATGTTGGCCCAGTGTTGGCACAATGTAGGTGTGCCTGTATTCCAGGGGCAATCACAGGACCACTTTAGGGCCTATCAATGTCAGCCAACAAGTAAACATCCAGTCGTTGAGCCAACAAATTTACTACTTCGCCAAAGGGCACCCTTAACTGGGCCTTTGTAGACCTTGACTGCCCCACCAATATGTTGGTACACTTTAGCTGGGCCATTGGCTTTGTTTACTGTCTTGCCAACACGTTGGCAATCCTTGATTAGGCCTACGTATGTCTTAATGTGCTCCACCAATGTATATGCTCCGCCATCTGCCCATCAGAGGAAAGATTTTACAGATCAAGGAAGACGCCTTGAACACGTTCACCAACATTTTTCTATAAGGATCATTTGCAGGATGATTGGACTTCTCAACGCCTCAGCAGACCAGGTTCCTTACGGTAGATAGAAAGTAAGAGCTCTTTATTGGTACTGGAAGAGTCACTGGGTCACAGGGAAAAACCCTTATCAGACAAGGATTTGGAAGTTGAAAGACCTTCTTCGGTGGTGCGACTACACGAACACCATCCAAGGTATTCCCATAAAAGAGGAAGTCCCAGACATGACGATATTCCCCAATCCCTCGATGGAAGGCTGGTGTGCTGATACTTCAAATACCACTGGACAGGGATTGTGAACGAAGGAAGTAACATCTCTTCACATCAGTGTCTTTGAGCAGTCTTCCTCGATCTAAACGAATTTCAAAAGGAAGTAAAGAACCGGCCCATTCAGGTCCATAACGCCAACGCCACTGCTGTGGCCCACTTAAAGAAAGGAAGAGGCTTGCACTCCAAGTCTGCACAGTCAAGAGTCGATGATTTTAGAGTTTGCTGTGAATTGGAAATTCCGAATACCGTCACTACACGTTCTGGGGAACGTACTAGCAGACGGGCTCTTGAGGCGAGGAAAAACCTCCAATGACGTAGTGGGCCCTGCTGAAAAACCATCTGCCAGAGGATTTTCGCTCTGTGGGGCACCCCTTTGTGGATCTCTTTGCAACTCGAAAAAAGCGGATGCTTCCGAACTTCTTCACCCCGTTCCCGTACCTGGAATCTTGGGCAATGGGTGCTCTGACGACGTCCTGGGAAGGAATGTTCGCATACCCATTCCTTTCTTACATTCTTCTAGCTCTCATTTTGGAGAAGATCGCATATACGGATGGGATATTCATTTTCATGGCTCCACACTGCCCAGTGCAGCCCTGATTCGTTCCACTGCTAGAGCTCTTGATCGATATTCCGAGGAGACTCCCTCTGGAGGAAGATCTGTTACACAGAGGACAGATTCTTCACAAGTCGCTTCAAGTCCTAAAGCTTAACGCCTGCATCTTATCCTCCAGTTACTGCAAGTTGATGACTTTTCTTAGCAAGTCGCCAACCGAATTGCTTGCTACCTTGCAACAGCGCGCACAAGATATTCAAAACCAAGTGTCTTCGATGGCATCGTTGGAGCCGCGTGAACAAGACCAGTCCCCTAGCTCCATCTCTACCCAAGCTGACCGACTTCTTGAATCATCTGTTCAGATCTGGATTGAACATGTCTAGAATTATTATGGTCAACTGTTCAACCGTAATTCTTAAGGTGGCTGGACATACAGCTATCCTTGAAGAATTGCAGATCACAAGCCTTATCAAATCCTTTGGCAGTGACGAAAGACCTGTGACCCGCAAGCTTTCGTTCTTTTAAGTAGGCCTGTTATTTTTTGGCTCAATAACTTCAGTGACATGAGTATAATGTGCTTGAAATTTGCACCATTGATAAATCGTATATTCCTCGTAGCAGAATCAACACTACGTCACATTGTAAACAGTGGATACCTGTCACCGCAAACAAATCCTGCGTAAGTTTCCAACACCCCCGTACAACAAAAAATGTGAAGTCTAAAAATTACCTGCAGCACTAAAGTCAAACCTTAATAGACTAGCAAGGCCTAGTCCAACGTTTAAAGTTTTAACATCAGTTATTTTGTTCATAACATTTTGTCTTAAACACTATCATTTCATTTAGTTTTTTAGGGTTAGTAATTTTAATAATTCCATGCAATTTTTTAACTTGAATCAATTGTCTAATGTGTATATGTCAAAAGCAGCGTGATGACCATAAAGGAACACTTAAAGGTTATTGGCATGATGCTCAGTTGATATTCCTTATGACTTGTCATCTTTATCAGTTGAGATATGTTCAGCTATGCCCAATGTATATCATCTTATATTACACAATAGGTTAATACATGTATGTTCTTTCATTTAGGTGGTTGTGGTGCCATGTATGACATAACAGTGGCATCAGTTGAGTTTAAGGGGAAAAATCGTGTGCAGCAGCATCGAATGGTCAATGAGGTAAGCCTGTATAGATTGAGATTCATATTTTTCTTAACTCGCCATTTGGTGGTACACCAAACATTTTTAGTTGCCAATGGTGAACCTTTGTCGCGAAATTTTAAGAAGTAATTTTTTTATACATTGGATGCCATCAATAAAAAAAAATCATTCAATTTAATGAGTATCCTTGCATTTGTCGCAAAGTACACGTTTTGTATAAATTGTGGTTCGTCCCGTGGCCTTGCTGATGGCAGAATTGGTTCTAAAAGATTTCTGTAACAGTAGCATTTTGCCTCATAGCATCTGAATAACAATAAAATAAGAGCTAGAAGCCCGAGATTGGACCGTCAGGAACCTGGCAGAAAAACCTTTAAAATGGTGTACTAAACTCTAAAATCTGCCGTCAAGAAGTGAAATTATTTTCAGTTCTTCCTGACCTTGTTTATCTCCAACCCAACAGCGTAGTTAGCATCTAGAAAAAAATATTTTAATTGCCATCTTGCCCAATTTAATCACACATTGGCGAGGGGCCAATCAATTCATGCATGTGTATAATCTTGAGTCCCTTTTTATTTGGCTATAACTTGAATCTCACAAACTAGATGTCTCCAATGTAGGAATAATGTGGTTGGATCGGGCAGCTCCAATGGATCTCTGCATTCTGGGAGCCCATGGAACCCAGCCGGTGCAAAGAGGAATTTCTAGGCATAATTTAAAACTCGAATAATTCCCTGAAACATTTGCCAACACTTAAGTAGGATATAAGGCTAGATTAAAAAAAAACCCAGACGGGTACATGTACTCTCACCCCATACCACCCCATGGGACCTTTTTCCCCTTTTACCTGCGTGATCCCATGTGTAAAATGTATGCAAGCCCAGTTCCTCACCCTTGTGACTGTTGAAAACTCACCATGTTGCACCATTACCCCCTCCCCCATGTTATTTTCTACAGACCAGAAGTGATGATAGCCTGAGATGTCTACCCCAAACCATATGATGACATCAACCACATAGACGGAAGCGTCAGCACACCCTCATCCTTTTGCGAATGATTGATAAAATCAATTACATTTCTTCATGTAATATTATGTGCTAGAGAACGTTGTCTTGATGAAGTTGTTGGGTTTTTCTCTCACTTTCATGTAATCTCTCTTGACCAATGATGTACACACTGTCACTGGATGGTGTGAATAACCTGTATGTTAATTAAAAATAGATCCATTTTCCATAAATTCCTTTCGTCGCAGTTCGGGTTAGTATAAACGTTTCAAAAATGAAATCGTGCCGCTTGACAGTGCACCGAGCAGTCATCTTCAAAATCAATACGTACTGTGGAAACAAAAGTTGAAATTTTCATAATGTACATGTCATAATCTATCATTTCTTCACGTTTCTTCTGGCACGTCTTCGTGTTATTCCCCCCCCCCC
>JAHWFP010170459.1:16620-46994 GCA_023313725.1 Lithobius niger
GGTTAATCTTTGTTGTTCTCTTTCAGCATGTCTTCACATCGCTTCTTTGTCCTCAATATTCTCTTCTGCCGACATTCCTAATTACTTACTTCCATCACACCTTCACAACATTTGTTTCCCTCAATCTTTGCTTCTCCCGACATTCTTCGATCTTCTTTTTTGCCAGGCCTTCACATCATTTTCTATGTGCCGCTCGGTAATATCAATTACCTGTAAATTTAGCATCTGTTCTCTGAATGCTGTCTTACTGTAGAGATTTTAAGTTGCTTAGAGCCGACCAGCTTAGCAACCCAGTGCACATGTGTTAAAAACGCCAAGGCGCGACAGGTTGCCATTTTTTCTTCTCTAGCAGCTACTGTGTATGGACACGCTTTCATTTGTTGCCCGTCCTTTCGTCAACTTCCAGACGCCCTGTCGTCCTTTCATCAGGACCTTCTACCGCCCCTCGCCCGGCTAACAATGTCTTTCATCAACCCTTACCATCGGCTCCCAATGGCACTATGATCCCACCAGGTCTCCTGTCCCTTTCAGTCAGTCTGCAGCTCTTCTTGACCTTTCGTCTGCAGCTCCTCAAACCCTGTGTTCTGCAGCTCTTCTAGATTTTTTTTCTGCAGCTCACCTAGACCTTTCGTCTGAAGCTCTTCTAGCCCTGTCATCTGCAGCTCTGTAGACCTTTCGTCTGACGCTCTTCTAGACCTTTCGTCTGAAGCTCTTCTAGACCTTTCGTCTGCAGCTCTTTGAAACCTTTCGTTTGCCGCGCCTCCAGTCCTGTCGCCTGCAGCTCTTTTAGACCTTAATTTGTCTGCAGCTGATCCAGACCTGTCGTCTGAAGACATTAAGTCGGTTTCAGCGGGAATCTTTCACCGTCAACCACCCTCTCTCGCATTCAGCCAAGAGCCCACCTTCTCGCATCATCCTCGGCAATCCTTTCACGAAAGGCCTCAGCGATGACTGCAACAACAACGACGCCCCTCAGCGGGAGACGCCTCAACTTGTCTCTTTCCCACACTCCCTTGCAAACACCGGCGCTTGGGCAGGAAATCTCTTTACGCACCAATCAAAGTTGCTGAAAGCTTATCGTCATCAGTCACAAGCTGAGCAGACAATTGGACCCTCCCTCACCATGCTTAAACGTCCTGGAGATCTGTTCCTGCCCTCTGAAGATCCACCACGACGCAAGATTGCCTTATCCTGTGCTCTCAACATCATTCTTCCCAGAAATCCTGAAAGATTCAAATGCACCGCCATTGTTTCTGGCCAGCCAAGAATTGATCCACACCAGGTCTGTCAGAACCAGCGATTACTTCGGAAATCCCTGTTTAATCATTCGCTCGATAAATTGGCCAACTTGGAATGAAATCACCGGAATGCAACGGCGATCCATGCTCCGCTCCGAACAAAGAAAGCGGAAGACACTATTATACAAGCTAATGAAACCGACAGCACTTTCTGCCAGCCCCAGGAAAATCGTCGCCAAGTTCTTCCATGCTACCAAACCCGACTCTCCAATTGGCACAACAGGTTCGGCAGTCTACCAATCTTTCCTGCCACTCTGCCCAACACCTCCTCAGCGAGCCAACCGCTGCCAGCTCTCCGTCGACGGCCCCGGCCCAGTCGGCTAATTCTCCTTCCACACTTTTTGGTCTCGACACCACCAAGCTTCGGCGAATGATCTCTCATTCATTCTTCATGTATGGAAGAAGTCTCATCAGCTTGACAAGAATTTAACTTGTCAGAATTTAACCTTCAGACAGCAACAGTCTGGACGAACTTGTGAAGACCAAAATTACAAATGCCAAACTCGCCGATGAAGCATCGCATCTGCTCCAGACAACGCTTTGTACTAAGATTAGCAAATTCAAAGATAGAGCTGCTTTCTCCATTCTCTTGTAGCGCACAACCTATTTAGCGCTTGCAACACTGTCGCTTGTCGGCAACCTGAAAGCCTGCTTACATCCCCCTCCTGTTTCATTGAGGACTCTGCAAAAGCATCGGCGAAAGCCTCCCTCGCCACTTCCTCTCATACACACCCCCGACCATTCCACCAGTCGGGGTTTTTTTGGCACAAGACCCTACCACTCCAACAATCCCACTTGGACCAGTAGGCTCCAACAACCAAGCGTCATCAGCATTAGCTAGCAAGGTAAAATTCTGTGGTTTTTGCCTCTATCACTATTACACAATACCAAGACGTTGCATCATGCCACAAGCTCTTTCGTCTTGAGGAGCCCGGACCACATTCTTTTCTGTTCTTGCAGTCCTTCCGACCAAGTTGACTTCCTTTCAGTGGTGAGTCTATTATTGACACCCGTATTTTGCCACTTCATCAGCCCAGTCAGCTCAATCCCATCGTTAAGAAAATGGAGACATCGTCCAAAAAGTTACAGAAGCACCAAACAATGGCTGCAATCATCTTCTGGCTCCCACTATCAGCGCGAACGAATGACAATGCCCTTCACAGAGCTTCCATTCTTCCAGCAACTAGAAAAGGAATCAGCCTAAGCCCGAATCACGTCAAACGTCCCTTCATTTAATTCCAGCACGAGCCACATTCCCAAGATCACATCAGTCTCACCCACTGAACACTGGTCCTTCTGCGACACCTCTTCTCAGCAACACCTTTTCGACTAGGCCTCTCTCTCAAGACAAGACTACTAGTCTTGGTTCTCTTCGACACTCATCCTTGCTTGTCGTCAGCATGACTGAATTCTTCAAAATCAATGATGCAGCTCAACAACAACCACAAACTTCAACAATTGAGAAGAACCTTGCCCTCAGTACCTCGCAGCAGCTTTCCACCTCGTAAGAAAAAAAAATGACAAAAAGGAATTGAAAGGATAAATACAAACTCGACATCAGGCTCTTTGTACTTTTCAAAGACTCTAAGGTGCGTCACCCGATAAGTTAACTCTCATTGATCACTTCGGGCATTCCTCCAACTTCAACCCCTCAGCCTTTCGGAGTCTCCTAGATTCAAGTCATCACAACCGATGTGAAGGCCACAGACAAGAAAGATTGCAGCCCCTTCTTTAACGGACATCCGTCGCCATCCACGCAGGAGGCGACAGGTACTATTTGATCTTCAGCCCATCCTTGGCCTAGAAGACAACCCCCAACTGAATGTTCCTATGTCACTTTCTTATTTTCAGTCAAAATTTTTCCATCTCTTCGTTCTTGGAGTCTGACTCCAGGGAAGCCAGCTCGTAACCGTAAGTATCTGTCAGGTGGTGCCCGCCACATTTTTTTAATGCTAAATTTACAGGTAATGTATATATCCAAACGGCACATAGAAACAGGAAATTGCTGGGCCGGCTAAATTTTGTTTCTATTACCTAAACGGAAATAAACATTGCCTGTACACACCCTATCTCCCCTCTTGAGTCACCCCCACGACACATTGAGAGGAATAAAAGATGGCTACCGATCGCGCCTCGGCACTTGTATAGGATGGGTCGCAAACGCATGTGCTTTGGGGTACTGAGCTGGCCGGCTGTAAACAACTTACTCTCGAGGGTAAGACAGCATTCAGAGAACAGAATGCTACATTTACAGGTAATGTATATTCCGTCTTCAGATCTTTTCATCTCCCTCACCCCGATCTATGTTTCTCTCAATATTCCTCCTCGTCCATCATTTCTTTTCATCATCTTTTCTCTCCCAATCTATTCTTCTGTCTAGCTTTTGTCTGTTCTGCTTCTGTCATAAATTTTTGATATTGATGCCTCCAGTTATCCGACAACTTAGGTCCTTTTCTCCACCCCATTTCTCAATGTTTTCTCTTCTTCCTGACTGATTCTGTTGTCCATCTTCTTCGTTCTTCTTTCGTTTTCGTTGTTGATGGCCTCCTTTTTTTTTGGTTCTTTCATATCGATCCACATACAGGAGGGAAGGGGCATATGATAAAAAGCCCAGAATCTTCCTTTTTTTTGCAAACTTTAACAGACAAGTCGGTTACGTATAATCTGAGTGTAACAGCACCATCATATGTAAGCCACTCTCTGAAATCTTTCACTCAGTTTTCTAACTTTTCCTGACACCATAAAACAAGCTTTCTATTGCAACGAAAATATACATTACCTGTAAATTTTAGCAATTTTATTCCTAAATGCTTTTACCCTCTAGAGATTTAATTGTAAATTAGCCAATCCCTAGCTCGCTAACCCCGAAGTGCGGGCCTGCATTTCCCTTCAAAAATATGAGAGCGCCGAAAGGTGCTCCAGTTATCTTTTATCCTCTAGCGCTCGTGTTGTTCAGACGTACGCTCCTTCTCCCTCAACCGTGCACAGCGTGTACTACTGAACGAAAGTCATATAACGAAACAGGGCGAAAGAACGGGGTACATCCAAGCCAAACTAGGAAAGAGTCCTCTCTGCCACCAGCTGGCTCTAGCTCGTCTTCAATGGGCTCTCCTTCGACGCACGGCAGACCAGCTCGCCGTGACTTTCTGAAGAGGTCAGCTACTCTGGGAAACCTTGCGAAGAACGCCGTCAACAAAAGATCGACAAACTGTGGGATTGAAAACCTGCCAGCCGAGGATGGACTCCGCTCACCCGGGCAACTGCGCCTCAACTTCTCCACCCACCAACCTGCCGGCCGGCCTCGACTGCTCAAGCGTCAATGCGCTGGCAGCACCCTCTGCACCACCTCGCTTGTCTACGGAGGTCAAAACACTGCCAAGTCTTCTTTTACACTCCAATGCTGTTATGGCCGGAGTGTAATGCTGCATGAGTCTGGAAGGCAGAATACTCAAAATTCAAAATGAATGCAGATTCATAGCAATGTGGAAATAAATCTTTGTCTACCAATAGTTTGTCAAGCTATCAGCTGATCGGATTCATCACCCATCAAGCTGTCGGCGATTCGACGACACATGTCGTCTCGGCAAGATTGCACAGCTCCAAAAGACCCCGACCATCATGGTAAACCCATGGACGTATCATCGAATTCAACCTGCTGTTGCAATGGATGAAACACTTTCCAAAGAGGGAATTTACGAGCTCTTTGACATGGCTAAAGAAAACCGGAAGCTTCTCAGTCCTGAAATTTCTTCACAGTCTGACTCATCGGAATCTACCGGAGGATGGGTCATTGCAATTTGCAACGAGGTCTGACGGTAGTTTCACTTTCATCCGCAAATGATAAAGGAAAACATTGGCAGCAATTCACCCTGGCCTGTAAAGCGCAGAAAATATCCCTTCCCCGTAGCCCGTGTAGAAAGATCAAGAAAACTTCTGTACGGCGTAGATCTCCCAAGTAAGGACAGCTGCTCTCGGCCATCGAGCAGTTCTCCTTTTTCCGTCACCACAAGAGGTCTCTCTCTTCCAGACGGTATGACGGTCACAACTGCGATAAGGGGAAAGACAGACGTAGAAGCAGTGGAGTGTTAAGACACGATGCACACGTAAAAGTGCAAACAATGGGAACAACAGGAAAACGAAAGCGAATCTACGTAAAGCAACAGAACGAAAGGCAATAAAACACGTGACGAAAGAGTACAATGAAACAGTGGAAAAGTTGAAAGTGAAAAAGAGTGTAAATGACGCGAGAACGAACGACAAAAACCGGAAATTCGAAAAGAAGTAAAACGAAAGATGAAGAGGAATAATGATGGCTATTCGTCCAACGATTTTGGAAGTCACTCTGAATCGGATGAGACTTCGAAACACGCCCATTTTGACGACACATCTCCTTCTCGTGACAGCGTCGACCCATCCGGCATGCCTTTATCCAAACTTTTAAAAAATGTGGAAGGCATTATTCCTGACTGTTTCTTGTAGAAGCCCACAGTGCAAGGTCGTCCTTTGATAAACAGAGGTCTCATCACTGGTTTTGATCTCTGTCTCATTCCATCAAAGGTAAAGCTGGGATTTCCTGTAGCCACCTCGTGCACCCCAATTTGCAAAACCGACTGAACATCAAGTGGAAAGCAACCATCCAGACTGAAGACGAACGATTATAGAGATCAGTGGTCACAAGGGAAGATTTTGAATGTGAATGTTAACAAATCGTCTGATGAAGTAGTAAAACGTTCTCCTGATCGCAAAAAGAAAGTTGAGGTTAAAGCACGGTAATATAGATTGACTGACTTTCGAAAATTTGCACCAACGTTTTTAGGTTGTGTATTTAGTTGAAGTTATGAGTAAAAATTAGCTGGCGCTTGAAATTATGGCAGGAGAAGATAGAAAAGTTTCTTAGGAATGAGGAGTGAGAAACCTTGTTAATTAAAACTTGACCCAGTGTAAGATTGGGGGAAAATCCTACTCTGCAAGTTGTTTTACTTCAAAAACCATTACAAGACCCACTTGACAAGTTCTTTTATAACTACTGCTGTTCTTAAGTCCAGTGACCACTCAACTGATCCGACCTAATCTCTGCAATTACCGTACATGTCACTGCCACCCATTTTTACTCGTACTATGGTATCTATCTATTCAGTATCATTCCCAAATTTTTTTTTTTGGGGGAGGGGGGGGATGAAAGGTTGTAGCAGTAGCCGCATGGGAAAGATGACCAGCTCTCTTTGTGACAATTAATATTTCGCAGTTGGTAACTAAAGGTTTTAGATCTGCCAGCTACTGGCCATCGCATAAAAAAATAATTTTTGCTTTACACACCAATGCTGTAATATGCACTGTACGATAAGTTCCCTGATGGCTTCACTGATAATTAGTTATCTTGGTTTTGTATTATTGTGAACCGCAGATATTATGTTTGCATACCATATGGTTCCCACAAAAGATAAGCTTTACTTTGGCAGGTATTTTCCAAGTTTTGACTTATGATTTCTTAGTAATCTTTGATTCAGTTACAGACATGATAATGTGATTACGGAGAGATAACCTTTTTTTCAGAGAATAACCTGGGATTTCCAGAAACTACAGCTGATTAGTTTGTCTACTAGTTGTTATTGGTATCTCGGTAAATCTTCTATTACTACAATTACTGTGACTGGGGAACTGGTCATTATTTATTTTTGGTGGAAGGATTGGTGAAAATTTTCACTGCTGCAAGTTCCATTTTTTAAGTCTAGAAATGAATTTAGAAATCTAGAACTTTTTTAAGTCGGGTGTGTCTTTGAATGTTTAGAAAACAGTCAAGATGCAGTTTTTTCTAATCCTCTCCCAACCAAAAAATTCACTCCCTCCTTCGAGAGAATTTGTAAACCATGACATCCTCCTCCTCACACACCCCCCCCCCCTCCTCCCCGCTTCTCCCAGTGATCCATAATGGGCAGGATCTCCTAAAGGAATCAAACACCAGGTGCATTTTGTAGGTGAAAATTTACTTTTTTGGCAACAACTTGTCAATAGCTCCAAATTATTTAGCTGCTTCAGACACTTCTGGTGTCAGGAAAAAATATACAATCCCCCACCCCCCCCCCCCCTCCCTCCTTCTCTGAAAACAACCATCCAATGGAATTCTCATTGACCAACCTTTTGGTATCATTGTTTGTATCATCACCAACATCATTAATTAACAAGTCAGATAATAGTAACTAGTGATACATACACACATAGTCGTTCATCAAACAATAAATACGTTAATAGAAACGTTGGGGTGGGGAGCAGCAGGAGTGATAAGCTTGTCCTAGCAGGTTAAAAAGTTAGGTACTTAGTTAAACTGGACTTAACAGTTGTATACGTACTCATCTTGGTTGATACATGTTAGCGAGTTTCTAGCACGATAAGTACAAACGTTAAGTGTAGCTCAACTAAGTATCAAACACTGTTAACCCATTAGTCTACTGCAAGACTCGGTGACCAATGCCACTTGAACCGAATTTGATGAAATTTTGGATGCTGACCAAGTACAACTTGCAGAGAGTCTTTTTTTTTTTTTTCAGATCGAAAATCGGGTGTATTTTGGGCCAGAAATTAAGGAAAATCTACCGGAAATTGTTAGAAATCTCACAGCTTGGATTTCACATTGAATAATGCTTTTTACAAACACAATGGATGCAACTGTTTTGAGGATTAACAATTCAGGTTTACGAGAAACAAGCAACCGCAATCAACGAAAAATTTTGTTGTAGTTGAGAATAAAAATGAAACTATCCGGGTAAAAAATTGTCGACGATTCAGTACAAAAATGAAAAGGAAGAGGAAGGAGGGGAGAGAATGAATAAGTAAGTAAGGGGGAGAGGCGGCAGAAGGGTTGGAGTGGGAGAGGGGAAGGAGTATCAGCAACGCAGGTGCAAACTGCCACACCCCCTCCCCCACCTTAGGACACTGCTCTTCTTCTTCCCGGATATAATCTCACGCTCCGCTCATGTACATCAACGTGTTATGGTGGCAGCCCTCGTTATTATCATTTTACAGTGTCACGGCATTCACTTATATTCCTAATAATATTCGTGGCTCTCAGATAGGCTAATTGGTGCTTGAAAGGTGGATGTTTCTCAATGGAAAACCCATAGAATTTACTCTCGTCATGTCGCATCTGCTAGCCTGCAAAATTATTGTGTGAAGATCTGGTACAGTAATCTCTCTTTGTAACGAAGAATGTAAAGAAGTTTCTTTCACTGTACTAACAGAAGATGGTCACGAAATAGTTAGAAGTTGTTTAGGGAGAAATCCTTCACATTGTAACTACTGGAAAATTCCCTTATTTCAAAGGTTCCAATCAACACACTTGTTGGTTGCTAATTTTTGACATACGTTTCCAAAATTGTGGATTAACGACGTTTGTCGTCTTCAGGCTTTAGTAGTTCATAGCTGTCGCTTGCTGCATTGGTGTTTTCATTAGTTGCGTCCGATTTCAGCTCTGCAGACCACTGATCTTTATCGGACTCAATGGGAGTATCAGTTTTCTCTCTTGTGCTCAAGTTGCTTTGTGAGTGCTGGGTGGAGTGGAGGTGTACGTGGGGGTTGAATGTTCCTCCATGGCACTCCTGCCTTTTCATACTGTTTGTTAAAAATTAGCAACCAACGAATGTGTTGATTGGAATCTTTGAAACAGTGTAAGCTTTCCAGTATTTATGATGTTGAAAGTAATTCAAAGTAAAACCCCATATGGATTTTGCGAAAAATGCCTTCTTTGAAGATCCGTTATATCAAGAGTCTACTGTACATTGTTGACCATCTTAAAACAAAGTGTAATGGTTAATGTCACGGGCAATAGTGGGAGCCATGGTAGATTCGTAAGATTTTCCATCAGTGAACACTCGCGTTCACTTTATTAGTTACAAAATTGTCTAGTTTGCCCATTGTCTAGTTTTCTTCTCTTACCTTTCCTAAGTACTCACCTTTGCAACATGGCACTTACTTTCTGTAATATAACAAGGGGGGCAGACACAGCATGGATTATGCCATAAACCAGTACCATAAAGTAAGTCTTATGGACCACTGTGATCCCTACCCGAAATGGCTCAACGAACAATACTCTTTTAGCTATCCCAAAATGATAAAAAGTTCAGGACATATTTCTTTTTTATTTATTTCAGATGGTTTAGGCTTTATTTGCCGAAATTTTCATCTTCACAAACTTGTTTATTGTGAAAGGGAAAATATGAGAGAAGACCAATCAATTTATCATAACTAAATTGAGTCAGAAGTAGGCTACATAAAAAACAAGTAGAGAAGATAAATAAGCAAACACCTGCCATAGCAGTTTTATTTCTTTTTAAGTTGTGAAAATTGCTCCTATAATCAGTGGCCTGACCACTTGAAGAGGTTTGCTCCCCCGTAAATCTGTCGTTGATACACTGAAATAATAAATTCCACCATTTCACTAGACTTATTCCAGAATCATGCATAGTTTTCACAATCCGTACACCAACGAAGATTCCAGCTACCTAGGGTTCATCACTAGAAAATCTGACCTGTTTAAATTGCTTATAATGTTGATGCACAGTGGTATAAATAAATATTTTTCTACGAGGGGGGGGGGGGGGGGTGTAAATCTCACACCCCTTTTTAAGCCCCCTGGCAGAAAATGTATTATCACTTAGTTTTTATTGTACGATTATTTTTCTTGTATGGATGGCTTCATAAAAAAAGTTTTGAAAAAACAACAAATAGAATATTCCAAGGATTTTTACATCACTCAGCTAGTTTTGTGGTGCCCCCCGCCCCCCCCCCCCAACCCATTAGTAACACCGCTGTGAATGCATTTTATGGTGTGAATTTTGCAAGTTGCAGGACACTAATGACGTAGTGTGCACAAAGGGCTTTGATAGTGTCCAATCCAAAATAACAATCTCCTGGTAACACCAATAAAAGAAAATGTATTCCTTGAGTGGTCCCTAACAGCCTTTGTTGGTTTAACTACCGACAGTGCATGCTACATAAAATATTCTTTAAAACTGATGCTGATTGTCTCTTACGTAAGCTACTTTTGTTACTTCTCCGTCATTGGCTTTGTGACTTTAACAAGGAACTAGCAAAAGCTTGTCAGCACATATCTGCACCTTTGTTGTCGGTTAATTGTATGTATTTTGTTTCAATTTTGTGGGTTCAGAGGAAGTTGCTCATGTGAAAATAACTTCCCTATCCACGGAGCATTATTTGTACTGGCTCATCAGACATGTTAAATTCTCCCCATGATTTCTTTCCCTATCCTATAGTTTTCCTTTGGCATGGTGCCACGGCTTCGGCTGGGCACCATGCCTCTAACCAGGCATCAAACCTTTAAAGTTTTCCTTTGGCAGATAAGCTTATCTAGCACCTAATGAATAGGTTTTTTTTTCCAACTTTCTTGAGCCTTATATCTCCGCCATATAAACAACTCAATTTTGAACCCTACTGGACACTTTCGAAGGAAAAAAGTCAAGAAAAGGGAAGGGAAAATCCAGTGTTCAAGCCTTCCGAGCTATGCAAGGGTCCGAGGTATGTCAACATTAGCCAAAATAGATGCCATAGCTGCTGGATGAGGAGGGCCGTCTCGTACTACCGTGGCCGGTAATGAACTGTGTCAGGCTTCCCTTTTCAGTGCCTGTATCAACTTCGTTAATCCCCAATTCCAGTTACACGAGACCTGCTAGCAAGCTGCCAATGCTACACGGACTAGCATACTACTTTCCTTGCTGACCAACCTGGCTAGCTCTTGCTACTCGCTCCTCAAATTCCATCAAATTCCAGTCTACCACTACGGTATGCTAGCGTGGTTTTGATTCACCCGATTCGCCTAAAATCAACGCATATTTTTTCTCATAACCAATTACTGCAAGACTTTCAGATTCATACAACAGTATTTTCGGAATCGGAGGATTATTTTCTAGATTTGCATAATGTAAGCAAGTTTCCCAACTTTTTGAGAAGTGAATGATCGTTTCTAGCGGCGAGCTCTGCCGCCTGTGGCCTGTTTTAATTGGAGACAAGCAGAGCAATAGCGCGCATCACGATTTGAACCAGTGGCGTAACATACAGGTAAGCTAGGTAAGCATTGCTTACGGGCCCCTGTAACTCGGGGGGCCCGCCAGGCGTCGAAATAGACAACATCGTTTAAAATTTTTGCAATGAGAAAAGAATGCCGAAAGTATCGCCTTAAGAAAGCCTCAAGTAGTGAACTAACTACGGTATGTAAATTTCATGTTCAAAGTGCAATATGTTATAAGCAAGTCCAATTTCCCATTTAACAAGTGTAATAATGTAGCTACTAAGCAAAGCTCGTAATAATTCGACAATTAATAGGCTAAAAAATACCACACAGACATGTTTTTTTATAATTTTTTCAAACATTGTTTGTTTGCATAAAGAAGTAATTTTTTTTGGCTGAAAAGTTGTTGGTTGTAGGGGTAACGTAAACCAAACAATGTACATTATGTTTATTATCATTTGGACCAAGACAGTCGAAAAAGTCAAAGACTTCTTCCTTTTTTTTTGGGGGGGGGGGGGAGAATAAATGGGGGAGATCATAAATTTTGCCTATGGGCCCAGAGACACTTTGTTACGCCACTGATTTGAACATACTCTGCACACCATTTCATGGGCCCCGATAGCACGCCTATCGACGTGACAATTCATTTTGTTTGTCTCAAACAATAAAAATATTTTAGCTAAACTTGTGTGACAAACTGATCGAGTGCAGGGGTCCGTTTACCATCGCCATCTTGCTTGAAACGTCATCGACTCCTCTTCCTGAACGAGTTGACCCCGCTAGCTGAATGATTCTAGGCAGAGCAGAAGCGCACGAGATGGCCCCCGCTTGCCTCGGGGCCATTTGGAGTTTGTATATGGACGCATATGGAGTTTGCTGCACTAGTCCACGATTTGCAGCTTTGGTCTTACACTACTCGCTCGCTAGTTGGCTGGTCTCGAGTAAATGGAGTTTGCCCTTTAGGTAGCTAGCTTGAGCTCAGTCACTGCTCAGGCGCGACGACCACTTCCCTGCCCACTGGATTTTAAGAGGACCCTAATGAAATGATAAAATGAATGTCTCCTTTTTAAAGGCAGGTTGCCACTAAATCAAAATCTGCCCCTTACAGAAAAATTTGGCCACAAATAGACCCAATTTAAGTCCCAAAATGGTCACAAGGGCCCAAACTGATCCCAAACTGGCCACAGCAGACCCCAGTACCTGAGGTTTTCAAATGTTTGATTCAGATTGGCCCTGGTTTGACCACATATTGATCCCAAATCATGACCTGCATTTGCCCATTGATCCCAACAGGCCCCAAGATAGTCACAATTTGGGACCTGTTAATTTTTAGACCCTGGATAGGGCCCAAAATAGTCACAAATCGTGACTTAACTAACTTGGTCCCAGTTTGACCCCACTTGGTCACAATTGGTAACCAAGAATATTCAGGCTTAGTCACAAGATCTCCACTAGGCCACAGTTTGAGGCTTTAACACCTAGACCCCTGTTTGACCCCACTTGGTCACGAATCGGTAACATTCGGCTGTGGTCACAAGACCTCCACTTGGCCATGATTTGGGACTTTAGCAGCTAGACCCCAGTTTGACCTCCACTTGGTTACAATTCGTGACCAATAATATTCAGCCTTGGTCACAAGACCTTCACTTGGCCACGATTTGGGACTTTAACAGCTAGACCCCAGTTAGACCCCACTTGGTCACAATTGGTGACCAATAATATTCTGCCTTGGTCACAAGACCTCCACTTGGTTACGGTTTGGGGCTTTAGCAGCTAGACCACTGTTTGACCCCACTTGATTACAAACTGTGACTTAAGAATATTACAACTTTGTTACACAAGTCTAAAAACGGGATGTTATTTTTAAAACATTAAAAAATAAACAACTTGGAGTCAAGATGCCACACATTTATTCTTTTACATGGGGGATCCTGACTACAACAAAAGAAATTCTGAATTGAATAAACTGAAAAAAAATTCAAGCCTTAAAAACTCATGGATCGTTCGAGTATTTTCATGAATTATAAGCCTTAAAAGGTCACCTAAATTCAGGCAGCCTAAATATTAAATTTTAAGTTTGTAGCTAACAATTAAAAAAAAATTATTTTATTGTTCAATTATTCAAATTTTATATCTTTATTTTAGTTATAGAGTAACTAATTTTAGTTACCAGTTTGTTTAATTATAAATGTGTTGCACACACAAATGTTTGGAAGCAAACTCTTAATAAGTTTTAAAATGGAAGCCAAGTTCAGTCTAATGTTGAGAATATCAAACTGCGACCCTTCCTTAATTTTGTGTAGATTTTAAATATGTAAAAAATGGCTTCTAAAATGTAAAACAATTAATGCCAATTAATTATTTAAAACAAGGTCAAACTGTCCTTAACTTTACCAAAAATCAATAAATGGAAATGTAACATCCATAACTTTTAACTGGTAAGGAAAAGTGCCTATATAAGATTTACTGACTAGAACAAAATATGTCAGTGCAGCAAGGGAAGATGGCAGAATAGGTAAGTGAAGGTTAAGTACATAGTGATAGTGTCAAGTGTGTGATGTGGTGCTATATACAGTGTAATAATGTAGCTTAAGTTAGCTTAGGAATGATACCTAAAATGAAAACAATATAACAGAATTCAAATAGCAACTGTCACTTTTTTTTTGTCTGGGATCAAGGGAAAAAGCTGTGCCCTTTTTGGTCACATATGGGGATCAATTTAGGGTCAGAATAACTGTAGTCTTCTTGGCCCATTTTAGGCCACAAACTGGGGTTAATTTGGGACATATCAGCATTAGGCCCTTGATTGGTCACAACCCGGGGTCTAAAACGGGTCAATTCAAAGAATCTGCTGAACAGTGGATTTTGGTTGGTCACGAATTGGGGCCAAAGATTAGGTCACAAAGCCCTAAATATGTCCCGTATGTTTCAATAGGGGGTCTAGTTGGGACCAACTGTGGGGTCTACTGTAGACCCCATAAAGATCCCAATTTGACCCCTCTCGTGACCAAATATTTCTGTAAGGGGCAGAATCTAGTGATATCTGGCACTTGCTTGCATCAAGCGAAGGCAGGCACTATACGTGCAGAATACACCAGCCACTCTGAATTGGTGATTAAATTGGGCAGGTTGGCGATTAAAATATTGCTGCTAGAGGCCAATTCGGCCGGTGAATTTGTGATAAACGAGCCCATGCCGAACTGAGCATATTTTTGCTTCTTCTTGGCAGATTTTAATGTTTCAATACACTATTTTAATGATTTTTCTACCAGCTTTCCAATGGTTCAAATCTCAAGCCTCTAGCCCTTACTGTTCAAAAATGAGGCAAAATGCTACTGTGGTACAAATTTCTTTATTATCAAAAGGTTTTTGGAACCTGTGCGTACAAGGCCAAGCGAACATACCACAATTATTTATACCCTAAGAAAATTAAATTGCTATGAAAGATGTAACGGCTCACTAAGTTGCACTGAAATTTTTCCTAGGCATTTAACTTCTAAAAAATTAACTGTGTTTTTAGACATCGGATGCCAAATTTAATGTGGCCACAAAGTTTCACATTTGGCGACTAAAAATGTTTGGTCTACCGGCCAGTGGCGATGAATCTGCCTATAGCATGCACAATGCCATTTGTTTTAAAGAAAAAACAAGCCACACACCTCTTTAATTATTGAGTGAAAATTTGGTAAGTCCTCGTGCACCTGGGAGCAAACTGTAAATGTTAACGATATCACTGCCGCTAACACGGTAGATTATACATATTTTCTGTTGTTGACAAGTACCTGCATTTAAGAGTTTGAAAGGCTCTGTTAACACATCTGCGAACTTGCAACACCCAAGAATTTATAAATATTATAAATCAATAATAAAGTATACCTTTTTTTGTTGGCAACCGTTTTAGTAGGAGCACAACCCCAAACGTAAAAAAAAAGGTTATGACAAACGTAAAGGAAACCTGGCTTCATTGCACTGCAGCAGGAGTTTAGAATAGGCATACTGTTCCCACTTGAATGTAAATGTCACGGAACACGGAATTGATCCCTCGATCTTTGAGAACAAAGGTAGCAGGCTTACTACTCAGCCACTCGTCAAATTTCAAGTCCAAAAGGCAACGGAAATAAATTTGCCTGTATTTTTTTAACTTTGGTCTTGATTATTACGGTGACACTCAAGTACTACTGTAGTTATAACAATGCTAACACTAAATTTGTTTTTTATAATTTTATTTTCAGGCATTGGCAGCCGAAATCAAAGATATGCACGGCCTCCGAGTAAACACAGAGGTCCCGGATTGATGAAATTATGGACCTATGCTTCTGTTAACCAACTTAGCTGTAGAAACGTGCTGAGGTGTGACTTACTCACATGTTTGTTTTCTTGACTCCACCTACATTCAGAACAGAAAAGCTTCGAATTTGATGTCAAGGAGTCTAGGTACGAAGCACCTTTTTTGTACATACAATTGAGAAGATGTGCTACTCACTCCTGTGTGCAGTTAGAGGAACGTTGTTATAACGTTAAGTTGTTACTGTTAGAATTGAATAAATTGTTTTTGACAAAAATCGCCCATTGTTTTTGTGATAACTCTGTTGACGGTTCTGGTAGGATTAAGTGTTTGCATTTTGCACAGTTCCTGATTGTGTGGATGGTGAAATCATTTATCATGTGCACAGAGCCATGCCAAGAAATTGTGTATGCAAGTAATTAGTTTACGCAACACCCCTCCCCCACACAATGTATTTCATCATTTTTATAAATATATTGTTTGAAAAAAGGCAAATGATGAAAACAGTGGTGAAATCTGGGCATTTGAGATGAAAATCTATACTTTTAACACCACCAACAGGCAATGTTACTACAATTTCAGTTATTTGAAATGACTGTTATTTGAAGGACTTATTTACCAGTGCGAATACGAGTCTTGTCACTCTAATGAAACCTAAGTGTACCTACAAGTGACTAACTGTAATGTTATATCTTGTACGTTTTTGCAGTTGTGTATTTTGACTTTCCTTTGTATTTATTGCAATTTTTCATACCAAAAACCAAAACTGGGGACCGCCATGTTCCGAATGGTTCGGCCCTTCAAAGGAGTGATATCAACACACCAAAACATTTGCCTAGTTAATCACACCGACGAATCACTTGAAGGTTAAATGAAAACTAGAACATTGCTACTTCTGGACGTTAAATGAAGTTTTCATTTAATATCCGAAGTAGTATTCCGTGCGATAAACTTGACAAATGTTTTGAATATTAACTTGGACAATATGATTGAACTTTTCCGTAGGAAATTAGCCATGGTGGGTCCAATAATGTTATTTACGTCAAGTTTAATTTAAGAGACAATTTTGGGGGTATAATATCGAGTTTTGAGTCGAGTTCGAGTTTCGAATATGATGTTGGTTCTTATAATTACCACGCACTAAACCGATCAAGTTAGTGTTTCTTGTATCAAAAACCCGACGCGACTTTATTTACGCATCTTTCAAAAGTTAAACGAGTGGTATAAAAATGTTTTGTTGAATACAGCCTTTAATTTAGTGTGTACATTGCAATTTTATTTCACAACTATTAACTCCTTCCACATTTTTTAAAGCATTAATTCAGGAAATTTAGTAAAGATGATAAATTTTGCCACGGCTCTTTAAATACTAAAGATTCCCGTCATTATTACTTTACACAATACTAATAGGTTTGTGACCTTGCAGGTGCGAGATCGGCACGACAATTCGACCTCCTCACTGATTAGTGTAACTCGTAACACATATAGTGTATTAATTTCGAGTTAGAAAGATCAGGTAGGTAACAGAAAAACATAAACTAGATTCATTATTTCGATTTTGGATCGCGATTTGATCAATTAATGTTGCATGGAAGGCGGGACTTTTCGTTCCGGGACAATTCGTCCTTGGATTTATGGTCCCTATGATTTTCATCTCCTAAGTGTTTTTCCTCAAAAACGTACTCTACTGGAATGAACTGCACATCGAGAGCTCATCTGATAGCATGTAGTCAGAACTGCGGGAAGCTACGAGGGAATAATTAAACATCCTAAAGCTTCTCCAATCAGAACTGCCGGAAACTCGCTGCCGGAAACTCACTACTGGAGTACACAAAGAATGAAAATCTGGGTGTACACAGTCTGAACCAGGGTTGGAAATAATCATGATTATTTTAAAATAATCGAATTAATCGGATTTTAATGACGTGCGATTACAACAATTACGACATAGTTAAAGTTGCTAGAGTTTGTTCCATTTCTTGCCTGGCAGTCGCTACTGCCAAAATGCTAGTAATTATAGATCTCTTTATAAGTAATAAAAGTTTAAAACGTGATTACCACGTGTGAATTTCAATATTAACATGCACACCGCAACTCGTATTACAGTAATATTACTTAGTAAAGGTATTGTGGCGCACTGGTACATTTGAGCTGATCAAATCCTCACAAATGAGCCGATTAAATGAACACAGTTGCTGCAGTTGCTTGTTGCCTCCTAGAAGTACGCAAGTTGCAAGTCCTTTAATTTTTTCCTGTATTTAAGGGTTTGAATGCTTCCACTAATTTTCCTACTTTGGTTGTTCCTAGTCGGTTGCGTATTTTTGTACGCAAAAATACGCCGTGTTTCATGTAGGAACGATGCTCTTCCTAAAGCCACCCCAATCAGAATTGCATGAAACTACTTGCCGGACATTCGATGAGTGAAGCCCGTGTGTGTTTGCAATCAGAACTGTAGGCTGTTGACCTTAGCAAAAAATAACAAGTGGTGAACAAAAATGCTTCTTTCGACAGTCTGGGGACGAATAGGCTGTATGGCGTAAATAAAGGACGAACTGTACGGGAAAGAAAAGCCTAAACATGTTACATTACGTCGTTCCGATTCCGAATAGATAGGGTTGGTTTTGAGTGGTGCCGATTAGTCCACATCTGGATTGCTAAAAAAAAGGCCGGATTTGCAGCCACGCCTTTTGTGTGTATGTTGGCTTCTTTCTTTTAGAGCTTGGCTTAGGTCACATGCAGAAAAAAAGTCTAGTCACCATTCTCAAAGCAATGTTCAAGGTGAAGTTTTGAGCCTAGATGTGAAAGAATGCTTATTTTGTGTTGAAAGGACAGTAAATTCAGACTGTTGAACAATACTGCCATCCTTGGATGAGAAATGAGTTGGTCCATGACTGCTAAAAGCGAGAGACATTGGAGCTGTACTACGTCAACGCGTTCCTCGCAGCTTACTATGAGGGCCTTACTACTTAGAAGGCTGTGGCTTTGCTGCAACTTGTCAAAGAAAATAACTTCAGAAATTTTGAGGTTGAAGTTTTCTGATCGAGTCGCATTTACACAACGAAGTCAAACTCACGGTAAATTTCGAGTTTCATTTATTAATTGAATTTCGTTAAGTTTCTTCCGTTGGGATTGTTTAATAATTCCCTCAGTCATCTTTATAATAATCTTGGAGGCCGGCTAAAAGGAAAACCACTTCTCCCCTCCTCGCGCCCGCATTGAAAATGCACTCTTCCACTCTACCTGCATGGAAACAGGAGGCAGGCATGAGTGGTCGATCAACTCAATAAAGGTTCAATCTGACAAGTCGTCGGGCCGAACAATCCCTTCTCCCCACCTTGCGCCCACATGCAAATGCGCTCTCCCTTTCTACTTGCATGCAAACAGGAGGCAGGCATGAGCGGTCGATCAATCTGACAAGTCGTTGGGAAGAGTGCCGGAAAAATGTCCCGGGAATGTGTCCGTAAACTTGATTCATGACCGGCCCCGTGCATAGCACTGGCTTCCTCTAGTGTTTAATAACATCGTTGGGTGTCCTCTATGCCTGACTTAATGATCAATCCTATTCAACATTTTTTCATGTCTCGTATTTTATTTGTAGGGCACTAGACTTTTAACTAACCGTGTGTACATGATTACAGTAAACAAAATAATAAATTGACTAAACAAAAAATGGCTTTGCCGTTTGGGGGGGGGGGGGGGGGGGAGAACTTCTTATCCCCCAAAATTTTTATTTGTGAAAGAAAGGAAATAAATAGATTCAAGATCATTCGAATGAAACGAATTAAATTTTGAACTCCAATTCCAGGGTTTTTTTTTTTTGTATTTGTAGGTTTGTTTTAATTTCACGTAGAAGCAGCAAGATTAACACAATACCACCTACCACAAAATTTTATGCTCCACACAGTTCAGCAAACCAAATATATTCTCCCTTGAATTTTCGGTGAAAACAGGCCGTTCACCTTCGAGACTCGCACGTCGTCTGCTTAACCATGTAACGTTCGTTTTTGAAGTTAGTGCCTCGTTGTGTTCTGAAGAAGGTGAACGGCCTGTTTTCACCGAAAATTCAAGGGAGAATATTTTTGGTTTGCTGAACTGTGTGGAGCATAACATTTTGTGGTAGGTGGTATTGTGTTAATCTTGCTGCTTCTACGTGATGTTGACATTAAGCCACTGTACACGGCGGTTGCCGATCTTTCGATTTGTTTTAATTCTTCATGAAAGTGTCATATTTCGTCTGTTTTTATTCGGTGAAATATCCAACCGTTTTGTTGTTTGGTTAGGGATGTGCATGGAGATGGTATGTCCCAATCCTGGTTCCCTGGAATTGGAGCTTAAATTACCATATAGTTTGTTTCGTTAGAGTGAACTCGAATCGGTTTTTTTTTTATTTGTCAACCTTCATAACTGAATTCCATGGGGTACGAGTTCTAATGCTTTTTTCTAACGCATTTTTTTATATAGTTAATTTGTTGGCTTTTTCACCTCATCAGTTGTTGAAGCAATGTTGGTGTTGTCTGCACTGTTGGTAACATTGGAACCAGACATTTTACTCACCCTGTTTATTCCAGTTCATTACAGTAAAAAAAAAAATAATACTGTAAAATAGTAAGTAAATTTGCAAACCCGCTTTTTTTTCTACTGCAGCTTCATTACGGCTTGCGATTGATATATTTCATGATAAATGAAATACAATTTCTAATTTAGAGGAGGGAGGAGAGGTTCCCTGGTCTAGTCCTATTAAATAATGTACATTTACACATTTTGTGATGCATCGAGTAAAATAATTTGAGGAGTGAGTAGGAAGACCCCATCAACTAGTTACCTGGCTTCACTAGGATCCCTTCCTTGTCCCTTTATTCATTCATTTTTCTTATTCTTGGTAACACCATGCCAACAGGTCTGTATTCTTCTCTTTCACCCGGTAAGTTCCTCCCGTATATCATAAATCTTTGTGTGTGATATCTATACAAGATAAGATTTGACATCGTATCGGTAAATATTTTTTTTCTCCGCTGCTTTACTCTTGCCTAACTTCAACACTCACTTCCTTCCTTGTGTTTCATTGATCTCACCGGCTGATTTGCTGACACCTGTCTTTCTTCACGGTGCAAGTTCAAAGGGCCAGTGGTCAGTCTGATACGTTATCACTTGATTTTGACATTTTGACGTTGACTTCCGTCATAGCGAAATGTAATTGGTTTGTTGTTAAGAGCCTATCCGCTTCTCGCCTGCAAACTTCCTCCTCCTCTTAGATGCAATTACCCCCAAACCCGATAATGCCCTAATGTTAGATACTCCGCATCAAATTTGGTTATACAAGACTTTATTTACCTGCAGGTATTCAGTCGTTCCCTATAAATCCATTGTAAAATGCGGTGGGTGAAGGTAATCTGATGCTTCTATTATTACGTTATTCCTAGAATTGTATTATGCATATCCCACACTGAATTCAATTCCTGTACTTATGTGCTAGCTAAGTTTACCCCTATCTAGCTGTCTCATTCTCGTGTAGTTCGTTACGATCACCAAGGCCTACGAGTAAATCGAGTTATTTGCGTTTTATCATTTGGCACATTTTGTTTCAACTCGGGTTCTAGTTCAGAGCTTAATGACATAGCACGGACCATGAAAAATACCTTGAGGAAGCCTGGAACATAACTTTGATCATGCTGAAAACGCCGGGTGGCCACAGCATCGCGCACTTCATCATTTATGTTGATGCGAATCGAGTGCCTAAATTCACTCGCTTGTTGATTAGAACTGGGATAAAAGCACTGTTGCCAGCAGCACAAGCGAGTAAAAACAAAACATTATATTTTGGTATCAAGTGTGTCAAACACGCGATACCTTCATCAGAGTACAATTAAAAGTAAAATGTTAAAACGCTTTACGTTTTTTCGTTACAAAGTTGTGGCCGAAGTGACTTTCAGGTGACATGCATTGGCAAATGACCAGTGTCCAACAGGGAGTGTGCGATTTCCCCACTCCCTGCTTGCCAATACATGTCACTTGAAAGTCACTTCGGCCACACCCTGTAACTTCTTACTTTTTATTGTGCTCTGATGAAGGTATCGCGTGCTTGACACATTTGATACTGAAATATAAGTTTTTGTTTTTACTTGCTTGTGCTGCTGGTTACAGTGTTTTTATCCCAGTTCTCCGTACTGCACACACCACTTTGTTACTAGTAGATTAGGATGTAGAAATCTGAGAGGCGAATGTCTGGGGGGAAAAAAATGCCATTTCTTTGATATAACTGGCTGCTGCCACTCTTGTTCAGTGGCATGTACTCTGTCATCCAAGAGCACAGGCTTAGTGCTTGTACAAGCTTCTTCACGCAATTGTAATTACATGTTCGTGGAAACAAATGCCAGGTGACTGTAAACAGTCTAAAAAAAACCTTTAGCGTATCGTTCTAATCAACTTATTCTTAAAACAGAGGACATAAAGGCACGAGTGAAAGACTTTTCTATGTAAGCTGACGAATGACCAGATAACTTTATTGGCGTATTCCTGTAAGTTGTATAGTACTACACTTGGTGTATTCCTAACAATACATTTTAAAGTAAATGCTAGCCAATATCGCTCGCTCCATCTGCATCGTGCCCGGCCCCTACCGCTGTCGGCGACACTAAATGTGTTGAAATAAACTCTCCGCAGTCATTCTTTTATTTTTATCTTACCTACATGTTTGTTGGTTTTCTTCCCCAACAAATCTCCCGTGTGTTTTACCTTATTGATTTAGCTCTGTTACCAATGGAAAGGTCTCATCGTGATGATTAAAATGGTGTTTTATAACGTCAAAATGGTTTTAAAAAATTGATGAAATGGTGGAACTGTGGGCTAAGTCTGTACGTGGCATCCTTACTCAAGTTTGGCAAGGTACAGTTGTTCCCAGAGCGATTCATCTTTGATCACAAATTCACAATTTGTAGGGCGAATCGTACAGGTTAAATTCTTCCATTGAATTCTCAGTTTAGGCTCCGGTCGGTCCTGAAAAAAAAAAGAGCCTCAAAGTCGCTAAAAGCCTTTTACTGCCTCAAACAAATACTGCTAAATAAAGAAAGAAATCACAAGGCAACGGGTTAACGAAGCAAGCAGTCTGCATTAAAGACTGGCCTTGTGAGGAAACCAAGAAGCAAAGTTGCTTTCCCTCCTTGTATGTATGTTTGTGATCTCTAGGTCACCACTGAGAAAGATTGAACAGCTACTTAGCTCGGCTGGAGCCTGTAGCCAGTACCCGCCCCGGTAGCGCAGTGGTTAGAGCGCCCGGCTAGTAAACGGGAAGTCCTGGGTTCGAGTCCCAGTCGGGGCAGTTGGCTTTTCTTTCTTTCTCAGACTTGTGTATTGTGTTTCCTCACAAGGCCAGTCTTTAATGCAGACTGCTTGCTTCGTAAATACTGCTAACAATCATCATGCTCTCTACCTTTCAAAAGGACAGACCTGAATTAGGTCAGCCAGCATATAATTTTTTTAAGAGGCCTTTATCACTCGACATGATTGTAGGGATCATATAATTGGTTTATTCTGTAAATTCCTGGTTTCTCCGTTGATTGTTTTCAGCTGCGTACAAAGCACCCAACATACTCGTTCTTTACTACAACCAATGAAGATTGTGGAGATATTATTATGTGCTCCGATATTTTGGCCTGAAACTCCAAAATTGATGCTTTTCGAAGGCCTACAAAAGTAGCCTGGACTGTATGCCATGTCACAACAAAAATCCACTATTGGAAAAATACAGGTTAAAACTGATCGCTTCCTGGCTCCTAAGGATCTCTCAACGAAAAATTCTGACGCCTATGCAAACGTAACTGTGCGTCGGAAAAAAAATTCTGTACTGTGCCAAGGAAGTTAGTGACCAGGATAGTAATGCAGGGCTGCAACTTAGGGCGCGTTCGATAACTACCAATCCAAACTCAACCATCTGGAGGCAGTTTGGTACCGTTAACATGCAGAATGCCCATGAGCAAACTCCGCTCTGCCTCCAGACTGGATGAGTTTGGTTGAGTTTGGCTGAGTTTGGCTTGGGGTTTTCGAAGGCCCTGATTGTGAAAGTGGAACCGAAACGGTGTTGAAACTGAAACCGAAAGTGAACACAATCGGCCTGTTTCAAGCCTGACTGGTGAAGATGGCAGAACCATAAAGAAGGTTAAACCTAATACACCCATTCTGAAATCTGGGTGGACGGACTCAAAGGGAGAGAGTGAAACGTGACTTGGTGATATCGCGGAAGTAACGGCAGACTACAGCTTTACAAAGGATAACAGAATATTAAATCCTACAATGGTAAACAAAACTGGTGGAAAAGGCCTCTTGTCAAAACCAAACCAGACGTATGAGACAACACAACTGGCTGTGTCCGAATGCGGGATAGACAAGACATGGCGAAATGCAACAAAGTCCCCGCAGCACGACACTCCACATTCCTATGCCACACAGACACATGCCAGGGTCATAAAGTGGCACTATCACCGATTGAAAGCAGACGAAATCTGACATCATCTAGCGCTATGTAGTACTATCTAGCACTTGCTTGCACCAAGCGAAGGAGTGCATAACGGCATTTCTTTTAACGAAACAAATAAGCCACGACATCCTTAATTATTGAGTGAAAATTTGGTTCGTCTTTGTGCACCTGGGAGCAAGTTATAAAGGTTAACAATATCGTTGTCGCTAGATGGCGCCACGGTATTTTCGTTCGCATTTCAATCGGTGATAGTGCCACTTTAACTAGGATCTTAAAAGTGTCTCTTGACCGAATGACAGGTTGCAGCGTCTAGCGCCGTCTACCGTTAGTTAGTTCTATGTAGCACTTGATTTCAACAAGCGAAGGAATGGGCAAAGAAATTTCTTTTTACACAACAAACAAGCCACGTGTCTCCTTAATTACTGAGTGTAAAGTTGGTGCATCCACGTGCACCAGGGAGCTAGGGATCAAGGTTAACGATATCACTGTTACTAGATGGCGGCCATCTAGTGGTTCAAAATCTGCATTACAAAATGGTCGATATATAGAAAAAAAGCTCCCGTGGTTACGTTAGGCTTAACTTTACCGATTGCTCCCTGGTGCACGTGGATGCACCAACTTGACACTCTAGATTAAGGAGACACGTGGCTTGCTTGTTTCGTAAAAAGAAATTTATTTGTGCGTTCCTTCGCTTGTTGAAAGTAAGTGCTAGACAGATTATAGATTGCAGTGGATGGCTGTAGATGCTGCAGCGTGTCATTTGGTGGGAATCCCCCTGTAATCTTGATTCTTACATTGAGTCTTCCGCCCAATACTTTTCTCTTTTATGGAACTCTTTATCATGATCTTAACACATTTTTTTTTTTTAATAAATACAGATGCAAGCCTATTTACATTGCCGTTTGGACTTGTACGTCAGACTGCCTGAGCGGGAAATCGAACCTATAGTGTCCGCGGCCTATCTTGAGTTCTCCGCAGAACGAACACAGATAATCGATTGTATGTTTATAGTAGCAGAGTGCCCTGTTGATGTCCAAGATGGTTACAAAAACAATGGCGGCCGTCGATTAAAGCCGCTCCCTCCAGGAAGACTTAGCCGATCATAAAATATCTGCAGGACTCAACATACACTGCGCACGCAATACGACCTTTGAAACACAAGACATTGAAAGTGTATGTTTGTATGTATATACTAGTTGTAACATACGCCGGTCTAGCCGGTTCCCGGATACCTAATTACCGGTCGGAATTGCGCCGAACCCCCCCCCCCGCATTTTCCTTCCTGCTCCCCCCCCCCCCCCCCCCATTCTCCCACTGCATGGTCAGAGTGAGCCACCTCCCTGGTAACCCTTTTCCCCTTTCTCGCTTGAACTTCAATAACACCCACACACACACACACACATGATGAATTTGCTCAGTGCCAACCAAGCCTATTATATATATATTATATCGATGCACGTGTTTTAAAAATGCTGCCTATGCAGGTTTCCATTTGGCCGTTTCAGTATGGCTCCGCGGTAGGACCCTCAGGTTTTGGCTTCAAAGCTTGTGGATTAGATTCCCCGCCCAGGCAGTCTGACATATAAGTCCAAATGGCAACGTAAATAGGTTGGCATTTGTATTTATTTAATTCTTCGGTTTTTTTGTCTTTAACAATTTGTTCAAGGTAACAAAACAGCTTAACAAGATCACTTAGTTTGAAGCATTTTGCCTTGTTTGAATTCAGTAGTGTAGTGTATCCACTTCCTTTTTTTTTTTTTTTTTTAACATATCCGCGAAGTATGAAGGGAAATCATTGTCTTAAATTCGGGAAAAGCCCTGCTCTGTTCATAAAGGAAACTTCCGGAAAAGGGGAAAAGGAAATAACTGCCAACGACAACGAACAATCACTCTCTTTTTTTTTTTTTTTTTTGTGACGAAGGAAATTTTATCTTTGGTAATTGTTAGTCTGGAGTTTCAGAGACCACCCATTCCAAAGGCTAATTAATGGCTTAGGGAGTTGGAGACTGGAAAAGGTGCTTTCCAATGCAAACGGCAACTGAAATAGGAAATGACAGCTGTTTTTTTTTTTTGCGTGCGCGCATTTGCATCGGTACTTTTCCCTGTTTGGTCGCGACTGGTGGCTGGCGTGATCGACTAGTCCGACTTCAACCCTCTAGTGAACTAGCAGGAATTTGCCGCGGTTTGCATCACTAAATGATGAGTTGCGAAACGGCTGGTCAAAATTCAACTCGTATCCGAAAGAATCTAGGAAAAAAAAAAGGTCTGGGGAGGAAAAAAAATCTCCATAAATAAAATCGGGGGAAAAAACGAGAACGAAAAAAGTCCTTGAAAAGTGCGTTACGGAAGTCGTTTCCTCGTGAAACTCCCTGACCTGCACGGTGAAATTCGAGCCAAGGCAACTGACCTAATCTATAACAACAACGTAAATAAACAACATTCTTTCCCAGATAGTTTTATCCTGGAATTTTCTTCAAAGTTTTTTTTTTCCAGGACACATTTTCCCAGACCTTTTTTTCTCATACCTTTTTTCCCTGGTCTTTTTTACCCCTGTTCTTATTTTCGCCCATCATCGAAACGATGGTATTCACTGAAAACTTAAAGGGACACCCGGCCTGCCTTATAACATTTCGCGTGCCAAATTACAGCTACGCGCAGATCATCATCCGAGCAATTACAGTGCCAAGGTCGGCTGGGGTGGTAGCTACGTTCCTCGCATAGCTGCTGTCTCGGTTGGCTTTGTGAATAATAAACGAGACAGAATCAAGTCAACGATTGTGTCATCACAAACCGGAATGATTCTCGTATTTTAAAATCACAATTTATAATTTTCTAGGCTAGTGTCTTATAATTTTGCTTCGGCGACCTATTGGAATAATTAATTTTAATTTTTACCTCATTAGTCTATTAGATTTTAGATCTCATGGTAATTATTAGAAAATTAGTAGATGTAAACACAGAGATGAAACGTCATGATTATTGTGTGCGCGCAATGCATCATTTTAGTGACGGATCGTTCGTAAATAAAGTTCCATTATATTCAACAGAAAATCTCCTAGTCGCCACATTTTAAAAAGGATTTTTAGCAAGGGAAAGACGAACAGTAAGGAAATAGACCTTGGGGGTCATACTTGATGTGGAGGATCGAGAAAAATGGCGCTGGGAGGTATATCCGTTTAATTTTTAAAAAATACGTGCTGAGGTGGGGTTCTTGGTTTAGAAAGTAGTAATCCTTATTCGTTGGGCTTCCCTGCACATTGCAACACTAGCAGACCCTAACGTTGTAAATTGAAGACTGCGTAAGGCCTTCATCCGGTTGAGTTCAATGTATTAGTTGACGAGAAGAATGGACCGTAGTAATGTTGTTGCTCGTTCAGCTTTCATGCCGTGCACACTTCATAGCTTTGCTTTCACCTAAACCGTTGAACTCAATTGGGCAAAGGGTTCAAGCAAAATTGAAACAAGTGGCCTTGAATCTGCATGCAGCGTTTGCATTAGTTAGTATTCGCGATGTGCAGGGAAGCCGAACGAACAACGACTACAGCTGCACTTCTCACTGTAATTGTGTATGTTTCAAAACATTACGTGAAACAATTGCCTAAGTTCGGCTGAATGTAGCAAAATGTGTTAGATAGTGAGACCGACTTTCTCTGGAATGGAAGCAATCAAACGGTCGAGTTTCTAGTAATGCACGAAAGTTTCAAAGTTTGGAGTAATATTATTACTTGGTTTACGGGAGGCGGTTGTTTGTCAGCAAGTGACAAACAGCGGGCGACCGTACGGCTGCATGATTGTAACGTCATCAGCAACTATGCTATCACGTGGTTTAGCGGTTGCTAAGAGTACAACTTTATATAACTTTAACTTTATTTTTAATGAAAGGTTGCAAGTGAATAACAATAAAAAAAAATTGAGCAAATTTAGAAATATAAATAGAGGAAAATAGACTATGTAACAAAAAAGTAATTAAAAATAGTTTTCGGTTATACAAGACTAGTAACAAATAGTTTGTGCCAGGCCCGGGAAATTGTATCACTGGGTGTGTTTCTGCATTGTTTGTTTGAATGTAGTGGTGCCATGCTGTTTTACCTTCACTGAAAGGAATGACCGCATAACTGTCATCCTGTGTTGTTTATTGTCATTTGTTTGTTTTTGTTTGTCATCTTTATCTGAAATAAAACCGTAATCCTATTTCTCGGTTTAACGTTTTACGCCGTATTGGTCACTCCGTAACTAACGGTTTGTGTACAGACGCAAAGCAAGCGTGCTTAGAGGTCATTCGCTACGGCCAAATAAAATTATTAACGTTCAGTTTAGCGTCAAAGAATTTGTAAAAAAAATTGACGAGGACAGCACGTGTGTGCAGCGAAGCAAATTAGTTTTCCATCATGCGCTGTGTGTCTGTCTGTTTCCATGATAATTTTTGAAATAATTATTTCTAGTTTCTCACATCCATCCTGTGGCCTATTTGTGGATTTAAGTTCGTAAAGAATGAAATTGGAAAAGGGGTTTCGGGGATATTGACTACAACAGATATCAAAATTAATCTTGCATTAACAGTTCTAACCATTGTTCTGTCATGTTCATTTCTGGCTGGGTAGCAATGAAAAAGGGCGAGCGTTGTCATTCTTTCCACGGCAGCAATGAAAAAGAGCGAGCGGTCCGCACTGTGGAGGGTAATGTCTACTAGTAGTCGCGCACTGAGCGACTTGGCCGCGCGGCCAGGTTGCTGCAGCCAATGAAAATGATTATTGCGTGGTTTTATATAAACAGTAAGCATTCTCATTGGCTGCAGCGACCTAGCCGCGCGGCCAAGTCGCTCAGTGCGCGGGCGGCTTAACATACGTTTGAACTCGCAAAACTGAGTCATACAGGAAAGCCAACAGGGACGCGTGCGCGTGCCTTTAAGCCGAGCCTTATTTTCGGAGAAACAGCAAAATTTTTCGGCAAAACGTGATTCGTTGAAACGGGTAATTACCAGCAGAACTGGGCAAAACAGCTGTGCGGCACGCTATTTTCTCCCCCCCCCCCCCCCCCCCCCCTCATCCCCCACCAAAAAAAAAAACCGGCGAAGTGAAAGCGTATGCAGCATTCACAACATCCTATTGTTGCAAAACCGGCAAAACTGCCTTGGCGACTTTGTTAAATTAGTTTTATTCTTGTTATTAATTTCCAGTAAGCCACCTTTATGCACTTACGTTAAATCGGAGTGGCATGACCCAGATTCGAACCGGCCACCCAGTTCGCCCCCAGATCACTTGCATAGCGCCTTAATCCCTCTGTTGCACTCCGATGAAACGTATAAGTGCATAAAGATGGCTTACTGAACTACGTTGTTTCTAGTGTATGATTTTCGCTGTTGGCTAATTTCCAATTTTCCTTAATATTATTTCCTGCGATTTATGTCTATTTATTAATGACTTAGCAACTCAGACAGAATGTGTGTACACGCTTACGCTTGTAGCAGGTTGCCTTGCTTGGAATCGCTGCCATGTTACCAAACCGAAAAAAAATGTCAACCTAAAGCAAAGTAGGAAACCCACACCTCCACTATCATTGGATTATCACATGGGTGTTTATAGGACGATTTCGGACAGCTGTTCCTCAAAAACCGGGTAGTAAGGGTCAAATGCTTAGCAGCGTCTTACTGGTCAAATTTGACACCTAGACCCTTACCGTGCTTACCCTAAAGCTTGTCCGTGTTCCTTACAGGTTTTGACTTTTACACCCTTACTTTTAACTTTTAATGATACGTTTTTTGTTTATTAATTAATTTAAGGTTGTCGGGTTGGTGACCCGGTAGGGTTGGTTGAGCTCGTTAATAAAATAAAACCAAATAAAATCGTAAAGACTTTTTTTCCATATTTTTTTTCTGGATCTGTTTCACTCGACGCGATACGGCAAATTAACCCTTTATTTGCATTGTTGCCATATGGCTGCACCTCACTAGACGGGCGAAAAATTAAATCTAAACGTGTTGCCCAGGTTTTTTGCCATGTTTTTTACGGTTGTTCTGGCCCCCCCCCCCCCCCCTTCCACCTCCTAATAAAATGTGCAAGCTTCATTCTTCCTCCTACAAGCTCCACTGTTATTATGCTTTAAGCAAGAAAAAAATCAGTATGGTGAAATACTTTAATTTTTCTTCATTTGGCCTTCAAGGGAAATCGCCGAAATCCATCCCCCAACCGCAGAAAGAACATAATTTGACCCCTTTTTCGTAAATGAAGAATAAAATCACACGGTAAATCACAAGTTCTTTGATGCAGAGAATGTATGCTTCGGTAAGCCTTTTTTTTTTTTTTT